>PVJS01003362.1:0-46971 GCA_004027185.1 Glis glis
TAACCCAGGGGCGTTCTACCTCCACGCTACACCCCCGGCCCTATTTTTTATACTTTATTTTGAAAACAGGTCTCACGAAGTTGCGGAGGGCCTTACTAAGTAGAGAGAGAGAGAGAGAGAGAGAGCTGAGGCTGGCCACGAACCCGGATCCTCTGGTCTCTACCTCCCAAAGTACTGGGATTACAAGCGTGCACCACCACACCCGACGACTTTTTGTCTTTTAATGTGGGGACTCAGTGCTATAAATTTTCCTCTTAAAACTGTCTTCAAAGTGTCCCATTCATTTTGGTATGTTGTGCTCCTATTTTAATTTAATTCTAGGAATATTTTAATTTCTCCCCTTATTTCTTTTATGATACAGACCTCACTCAAAAGTGTATCATTCAGTTTCCATGTAATTTCTTTTGGTCTTCCTGTTGTCAATATTTACCTTCTTTCAATTATGATCTGAAAAGATGCACAGAATTATATTACATTTTTAAAAATTTTCTGGTACTTGCTTGGTGGCCCAGAATGAAGTGCATTTTGGAGAAGGTTCCATGAGAAGCTGAGAAGAATGTGTATTCAATTGTTGTTGCTTGGAATATTCTTTATATGTCTATTAGATCTATTTGGTTTATAGTGTTCTTTAGGGCTGAAGGGTCTTTACTGATCTTTTATTTGAAAGATTGATCTAGTGAGAGAGGCCTGTTGATTTCTCTCAGTATTATTTATTGGGGTCTATCTTAGTCCTAATGTCCTGAAGTGTTGGTTTTATAACAGTAGGTATGACTATATTTGGGGTATAAATGTTTACTATCATTATATCTTCTTGCTGAATTGTTTCTTTTATCAATAAAAGATGACTTGTTATGTCTCTTCTGAGTTTTCACTTAAAAAGTCTGTTTTGTCAGATATGGGAGTTGCTACCCCTGCTTGTTTTCAGTCTCCATTTGCATGGAATATCTTTTCCCATCCTTTTACCTTTATCCTAGGAATATCTTTGCCTGTAAGATAAGTTTCTTGCAAATAACATATAATTGGATTATGTTCTTTAATCCACATTGCCAGCCTATTCCTTTTAATTGGAGAGTTCAGAACTTTGACATTCAATATTATAATTGAGAGATTTTTTTTTGTTTCCTGTCATCTTGAGTTACATTTTCTGCTTGATATAGTGTTATTTCTCCTTTGCTTAATTGCCCATCTGGTGGTATTCAATCCTTCTCTGTTTCTGTAATTTATTTTTTTTCTGGAAAGTTATAAGACCCCAGGACTTAAGGAGGGGGGTTTAAAAGGACCATGTATCTTCTCACATAGCTATACTCTGATTTGTGATGTCAGAGTGGCCCTTATACAGAAAAAAAGCAAGAATGCAAAAAGAAGCCATTGCCCCATTGTCATGGGAACCTGATAAGAAACCCTATTTAAGGTCTGGGAGTCCAGAGGGCACCAGTGTTCTCTTTCAAAACACAATGATTCAGTTCTCTCTGCTGCAGTGCTTTTCTTGTGTTACTCTTTTACTTCTAATAAATCCTACTTTAAGCTTTACAACTGCTTGTCATGGTTCATTTTTTTTCTAAATGGGCAGAGGACAAGAACTCACGACACAGTGGCACTGAAGCATAACAGTAGTTGTGAATTCTTTCAGTTTCTGCTTAACTTGGAAGGTTTTTATTTCTCTATCAATGTTGAAAGATATCTTTGCCAAATATAGCGTTTTGGTTGGAAGTTGTTTTCTTTCTGCGTTTGGAGTACATCATACCAATATCTCCTGGCTTTTATGATTTGGGTCCAGAAGTCCAGAGTGATTCTTATTGTTTTTCCCCTGAATGTCACCCTTTCTTTTGCTCTTGATGCATTTAAGATTTTCACTTTGACCACTGTTAGTCATTTTGATTATTCTGTGCCTGGAGAATTTCTTTGATCTTTTCTTATTGGGTTCCTGAAAGTCTTCTATACTATATGGATGTCCATCTCATTTTCTATATTTGAGAAATTCTGATAAAATTTCTCTGGAAAGGTTTCTAATTCTCTTGGTGTGTACTTCTAGACCTTCTCAGTGCCTATTATCCATAAGTTACATCGTTTAATATTATCCCTATTTCTTGAATATTCTATTTGTGATGTCATATTGTCTTCTCTATATTGTTGACTGCATGGTCGGTTTTGAATAAGTTGCCTTCTATGAGGGAGACTCTATTTTCCATGTGGACTCATTTGCCAGAGGTGGTTTCCATTGAGATCTTTATTTCATTTGTTTCCTTCATTGAGCTCAGGTTCTCTTTTTGATTCTACTTAGGGCCTCAGTTTCTGTATTGATATTTTCTTTCCTATCCTGGACATGTGATTTCATTTCTAAGGCCTTTCATCACATTAAAATCAAAATTCTGAATTCTCCTTCTGGCATTTTCTGTAGCTCATTATTGGTGATCTTCCTTGTTGCTGAGCTGTGGGAATTTATTGTTTCCTCATTGGCCTTCATTCTCATGTTTTCAGAATTCTCAGGTTTTTATCTCTGTTGTCTTGGAATCCTCTTCTTGTTTGTGTTAGTGTCTTATTTCTGTTTGTTGTCCCTTTATAATTAGGCCTTTTCTGGGGCTATTTATTTGCCTCAATGAATCTGTGTCATATAATCAGTCTTTTGAGTTAGTCCCCCTGAATCTCTTTAACAGGATATAGCTTTTAGTGCAGGCAAGTAGCAGGCCTCTGTGTTCTCTGGGCCTAAACTCAGCAGGGCCAGAGACTATAATGTTCCACTACGAGCCTGCTGTTTATTGGCTGAGATCAAGTGCTCCAGGGGCACCACCACTGCTCTACTGGTTGAGAACATGTGAAACCCTACAGACTTCTGGCCTACAGACTCCCTGGTCACTAGGTACAAATTTAGCAGGGCCAGAAATTATGATATGCTGAGCTTGTGTTCTGGCTGGCTGAGTTTTGATGCCCCATGGACACCACCACTGATTTTCTGGTTGCAATCATGTGAAGTCATGTTAGCTACTGGCATCTGTGCTTACGAAGCACAAAATCTGCTGGTGGATAAAGTGTTGCATTCCCACCTGGTGACATAGATGTCTGTATCAAATTGCCCCAGAAACACTTCTGCTGCTCTGCCAGCTGCAATCACTGGAAACCCTGCTGGTCCATGATCTCTCTGCTTTGGGGGTTCAAACTCTGTCAGGGAGAGATCATACTTTTCTGAGCCTGAGGCTTTGGTGGCTGAGTTATTTAACCCTAGGGACACCACTGCTGCTCTGGGCAGTGGTGATCATGTGTGACCTTGCTGGCCACTGTCCTTGGTACTTGTGGTGCTCTAACACTGCCTGGTGACAGTTTGTTGCATTCTGATCCTGTAGCATGGTTGGCTGAGTTATTTCACCCCAAACACACTATTGCTGGTAGTCCTGCTATGATCACTGGGGACCTTCCAGGGACTAAGCATAGAGCTGACCCTAGATCCTGCCTGAGTGTTCCTAGGGATTGTCTGCTAATTCATGTTTCTGCTGTGTCTAACTTTATCTTCTGCCCCCACCTCTGCAGGTATTATTTGTAAATTCACAGACCCCACTCTTTGTTCATTGCCATACCAGTCCCTGCAGCAGTTCAGGTTTCTGCTGGTACAGTTTGTAAACTCGGGGTCTTGAGGAGCTCCATTGTAGCCACTTGGGTCCCTGAAAGAAGGGTCTATAATTTCTCTGTCCTAAGGAGTTCATCTGCAACCGCAGGAGTTTGCTGGGCAATTTGGCTGGGTCGTCTGGAGATTCACAGTGTTCTTAACAAAGTGAGTTGTAGCCCCTCAGGCCCCTGCAAGAAATGTCTGTTGTTTCACAATACAGAGGAGTTCATCTGCAGACACAGGAGTTCAATGGGAAGTTTGGATGGGCCATCTGGATTCTCGTGGTCTTGAGGTATTCAAGCATGGAGAGAAGAATGCAACTGCTTTGGGGGTTGGTTTTCTGAAATTAAAAGCTCGAGATAATTTAGCTTCTCTTCTGGAGTTGGTCTCTGAGAACTGCCAGATTCCAGCAGGTTTCAGCTCCTATTCGTGCTTATCAAGATGGTACTTGCCTCTTCTCTCCTCTCACCAGATGAGATGCATGGAGATTTTTGGTCCTCTGCTCTCTGTGCTGCCTCTAATTCAATCATGTTTCAGCTATCTTTCTTCTACTGATTTCTGACTCTTTTTCTTCTCTTGCCAAGAAGCCATCTTCCCAATGGTTGAGTTCTGAGTCTCAGAGCAACTGAAACACCCTACCATCCTCTATTCCACCATCTTTAATCCTAAATATAACTTTAAACTTAAAGGACCACATGTGGTTAGTGGCTGCCCTCTTGGACAACACAGCTTTATGGGACTTAAAACAACAAACTAAAATAATAATTATGAGTTATAGTGAGAATTACAGTTAGAAAAGCAGAACTTGATCAGTTCTTGAACATGAAAATATCCTGAGCCAAGAAAATTCAAAGTTCATTTAAGAGATACAATTTAGGTTCCATTATTTTATTAGTGTATTTAATTAGCAGTTTTGAATACTAAAGAATTACTTAATGAATATGCAATATGGACTCTATATCCATGGATTTTTATTTTTATGTGTTATGGTTGGAAGTTCAAGTGGAGTTTGAATTCATAGTAAAAGTTAATGTCCCTTTGTGAATGAATACAACTGTGTTTCTTAATTGAACACATTAAGATATTGAACTATTTTATTAAACTAATAAAAAGGCTAATATTAACTTATTCAATATGTCACTGGACACTTAGAGGAACCAAATGAATAATTTAATTTAATATTGAATACTATAGAACACATGTATTCCAAGGCAAAATGGTTATTACTGCTGATTTAGAGGAGCTAGCAAATTTAGTTCCTGTGTTTGTATGTGATATTCTCCTTAATATCTTACATACAAAGGTTTTTCTTTCTACATATAAATCATGTATAAGGACTAATATTTTGGTATATTCTAATATTATTCATCCTTTCATTATGGTATTGCTATCACTATAAGATATTTATATATGTCAAATAATATAGGTATGTTTTAGTACATTCATCCCCAAATGAAGAAATTTACTATTCTAGAGGAGTAATGTTATTTTTACTAAGACATAGCATTAGAAGTACAATATGCTGAGAATTCTATATTCTATTTCCTCTTTTTTATAATATCAAGTAAATCACTTAAACACTTTTGAAAAGTGTTTCCAAAATTGTCATATAATTATATTATAAGCAAATTCACTTTAATATGATGTTTTAAAGGACATAATAATTAAGTTATTAGTATTGATGATCCTATGTGCTATCTATCTCTGTATGTATTCACAAAGGTAGATTTAATCTTGTGAATAACACGAGGTATGGATAAAATGAAAACTATCATGGCAGTGCATTTATTTCCTTTCCTACACAGCAAGAATGCACTAATGTAATGTATTTTTGCTCTTTAGAATAAATTGAGTTTATTTTTAAAAACTAATAAATAAAAAAAATCACTAGCACTTATGTGTTTCCTTTATAGAATTTAGCACTATCCACTTTCAAGACAGTTTTCATTAGTAGTCTAAAAACATTTTTTATATTTTATAACATATTTTAATCTTCATCCTTCTCCTTTTCCTTTTGTGCAAAATCTGGGAAAGCTGACACCCTGCTTGTTTCTCTTTTGGTTCTTGAGGTAAGTTGAAAAACATAAGCTTTTTCCCACATGAGAATGGCCACATGAATATCCCTATACAGGTGCCATTCCCTAAACACATTAAAAACCTAAAGCAAGTTTTCTTTCCTTGCTCTCTGAAACTATTTTGAGACCTGCTTTTGAGCCGCCCTGTTCTTTCTCAAAAGCCTCATTGTGTGAGAAATACCTCCTTCATCTGCCCTTCTTGTAGTGTGTGTGTGTGTGTGTGTGTGTGTGTGTGTGTGTGTGTGTGTGATCATCCAGCTCTACATCTAAACTGACTTTTGAGTGGTGTTTAATCCTATCTATTAACAGTGGCTGCAGCAATGAGCAAAGTAATTAGGGTTTCTGATGATCACCACCACCGCTGGAAATCCTTTGTTTGACTTGATAATTGTCTCTGCTGCTTGCAGATGGACATGCATTTTGGTCTGCTTCTTAGTTTGTTGCTTGAAAATTTAGCTGTGATAATTTTGTGTTGTATTTGCTAAGTTCTAAACAATTTCTTATATAAGATTTAAGCCACCTTCACCATAAATTTTGGCAACTAGCATTGAAAAACAGAAATATGGGATTGAGTCCTTCCTTAAATTGGTTGTGAGGCTCCTATATTTTAGTTTGGACTTATCTGAAAAGCTTAGATGGAGGTTTATTTTTCTTTGTTTGTTTTTTGTTTTTGTTTTTGTTTTTGTTTTTCCTCAAATCCAGTATGAGAACTGACTGATATTAAGTTCAGGGGAATGACTCACCTGTGACCATTGCTTTTGTGTCTGAGCCTGGTATTGCCCTCCATTCTATAAAACATTAAGAAGAAAAACATGTGCTGTGTTGATATATGGGCCCATTGACCTGGAAGTGCAATATTATAGAATAAAAACTTTGCTTCATCATTTTTTGGTAATTGTGCCTTTCCTATCACTTTTAACTTGTGTAAGTTAATTCCCGTAGGGATTACTACAGGTGATAATCTGTTGTTTCTTCTTTTTTAATGTCTTCTCAGTCTTACATTTAAATTTACCCCATTGCTTATATGTATAAAATGGTCACATTCTGAAATTTCTTGATTTTGTTCAAAGAAATTGACTTAATTGCTGCCTTGACCACAAGATGTCCCCTGCTACCATCCACTTCAGTGAATTACAATTTAGACTGTGACACTATATTTAATAGCACTTTATTTGAAGTATTCTCTAACTTTGTGACAGAGCCTAGAACCACTCTCCTCTGAAATGAAATGAATTGATTAGAAAATATCATTATGTAAACAAACAGCACATTTTCAATGTTCTTATAGCTTCCTCTCCGTTAGTTTGAAGTGAGAGTTGTTACTAGTGTCAATGTCATGTTCGGCCATGCATTGCTAGTGAGAACCAGTAAGGTGAACTTTCAGGCAGGGTAGATATGTTCATGTGGGCTTTATCTGTCATGTTTAATATATATCCAGAATTGATTGTAGTATTCTCCCAGGAAAATACAAATGCTTCTCAAAGGTGGTCTCATAAGTTAATTATTTTACCTGAGACTAACAGACCATTTTAGCATAAAATATAAAATCAAGAGCCCTAAGAAACAAATCAGGAAATTATACAGATAATATAGTAATTCTAAGTTATTTCCTCTCACAGCTCACTCTTCTCTACTCATTTTGTGCTGCTCTACTAAAGGCTCTGCCAACATATTTCTATTTTGCCAGCTGGCTCCCAGTTCAGTTCTTCTGGTAGAAATACCCACAGGGAGATTGTTATGTTTGAGGAGGAGAAATAAATGCTTGCTCCTTTGTGTTTTCCTGCTTGATCATGTAAGCATCATGCAGCAATATAGTTCTCATTGATTCCACTAGAATTCTTTCCACACCCCAAAAACAGTCCCTCTGAACTCACCATCTGGTAGGTACTTCTATCCCAAGCTCTAAATTCTAGCTGGAAGCTGTACACCATGAACAAAGCGACAGTGTAGCTTGAGGTGGAATTCTGTCAAACTCAAGTGGACTCAGGGGTGATCAAGGGGATTTGGGCATGCACCTGCATTAACGTCTGCCTGACCATTTCACCATTCAAATCTGCTTGTGTCCTACACTACGTCCACTCTCTTATGAATGCTTTGGATTAATGGTTAACCCTATGTAAAAATGATGTGACACAAGACATCAAAGCAGAACAAACTATGGTGCCTGCTGCATTAACGACTCCTAATGCTGCAGTTAACATTCCTCTCCACTCTCATTCAACAATTGCCCCCACCAACCCTACAATAAAAATTCAACCAGTTGGTTTTCTTGTACAATAGAGTGTAGACATGGATGTCTGGGTGTTCTGACCATCCAATTATCTAGTTTGTCAGTCCGTGGTCACTGCAATTGCCAATTGTTCATTGTCACCATGTTTGAAAGTCCCAGAGATAACTCAGTGACTTCTCTTGCGTTTCTTTTTGTATTATGTAGCAACGTCCCTAGCAGTTTACTATATTCTAAAAAATTCACTCACAGTAGAATAAAGTTCATTTTTTTTGGGACCTGCTGATCTATCGACATTAAGATCCCAAAATGACCTAATAATATGTATAGCTTAGGTTCGTCGAAGGAATTACTCCCCACTTCCCAGAGAAGCACTTAGGGTCATTGATCCATCATAGACTAGAAAGAATGACAAGCATGTTGCAGTCAGTCACTGACAGTGATGGTAATAAGGATCAATCCTATTCTCACTCCTTCATTTCTGGAATCAAGTCTTCGAACCATTGAATTCTCAGCAAGATATAATAATCATGAATTCAGCATATATACCATGACATGCCCAATCAAATATTTCAACAATGCTTGTTTCATCCCCCCTCTGGTGATTTTGCTGACTTTTAAGAGGACACTCAAATGTTCAACTGAACACTGCAATCAGTACCAGTCTGGCAGTCCTTTTCCTCTGAATCTTGGCTCTTCAAGGTCTTTCATCTAATTTTCATAACCTAAAAATACTAATTCCATCATTTTTCTTCCCAATGCTACAGAGTAGCTATTTCCTGAAGCTACTCTCCCTCTCTCTCATTCTCTCTCTCTCATTCTCTCTCTTGTTCTCTCTCTCTTTCTCATCTAAATAGCCATCCTATTTTCTCTTCGTGTTTGTTCTTTCTATTCACCATTATCTGTTCAAATAATGCTTTATGTGATCATATCTTTGTTAAAACAACTAGTTCATTTTCTATTTTTCCAATTAGCATCAGATAACCAGGGAAACTTTGTTCCCCATGTCGCCTTTTATTTAATGACATGTAACATTCAGAAGGTATAGCAAGTAGTGGGAAAAAATTATGAAGAATATGATAATGTCAACAGTTCCATAATGATGCTGTGGCAGTTGGTTAAATTGAAGTCCAAGTAGTGAAGAATTTTCCTAAGTCACAAGAAAGTAACACCTTGCTGAATGTTGTCATTGGAGGATAGTTCATAGTAGCAGAAACAGGAATATTAAAAAGGTCTCTGCTAGATGATATGGTCCAGAATAGATTAAATAGAAATTCAAACAATGTCTTTATCATGAGTGGGACAAACCATGAGTAGTTCTAATTAGAAGAAAGGCTGGTGGTGCCGATGCCTGGAAGTTCATACTGTAATATAATGACCAAGAATGGAGAACACCATCATTCTCCCACTATTAGGACTCTATAGAACAATGAAAACTGTCTCCCCCCCAAATAACAGTAGCATTCTCATTTAGAAATGCCATCTCAGATACTAGTTTAGTGTTTTCCTACTGATACTTTTCTTAAATTGTGTCTGCGCATTTCAGTTTATATACCATTTGGCTCATACAACACTTTAGTAAATGAAACATTTAACTAGTGAATTTAGAAATGTCAACTGAATAAATCATAAGTACAAGCTTCTTGAATATAGTAATGCATAACTTTCAAAATTACAAAAATGTTTTCTATTAATCTTATTACATTTGGAAAGGCACAGATATTTTCAAGATTTCTAAACTATTTATGTCAAAACTGTGAGAAATATATGCAGATTTTCTCAGTGGAATCAAGCAGTTCTATAAATATTTTGCTTTTGATATAGTAGAAGACTCTGGGCACATTTCTTCACAAATTTTCTGCTCATCATTCTTTTCTTTGTAAATATTTATATGAGGTAGTCAGAATATAGAGATTTTTATTCAAAAGAGAGCTGAAAGACAAAAATGTAGATTGTGTATGGAAGGAAAAAAATTCAATGCTGGAATCAAAGCTACTGCCTGACCCTATCAGAAATAAAATATCTTATGGTTTGTATATAGTATAGTTGTGAATGTGAAAACTTTGCAAGTAGATGTGAAGCAAGGGCACATCAGGAGAAAATTATATTAAATGAGATATATTTGTAAAATATATTTATATATATAATACAATCTAGAATATCTGAAGAAATTGCTCATTCCAAATCTCATTTGGGGCTTTTTCCCCTACTATAAATTTTTAGCTCCCTCAGAAGAGTAGTAGGTATTGCTATAAAAGTGCTCACGTGATTTTTCCTATTTTAGAGAGATTATTAATTCATTCTACAAAATCAGGATTACCCAAACAGAAGACAGACCATACTTAAAATTTTTAAACATCAATTTCTTTAATATCCACATTTATTATTTAATTTTATGCAGGATTTGCAAATAAATGTCTTACAAAGAGTGAAAATTTTGAAGTAACTTTTTAAGTACTTTGTACCTTTGGCAGTTTGCGATAAAATTTGATACGTCTCCTTATCAATAAAAGTTGCTAGAGCAATGATTTAGTTGTTGAACGAATATTATTATATCCAAAGTAGTAATTAGTTACTATTTATTACTGATTATTATTACTAGTAATTTTCATACTATTACCAATTATTATGGGAATGGTCAAATATATTATCCCTGATAGAGAGAAGATGAGATCAGCAGCATTTATTTCACCACATACTCATAGCCCAGGGGAGACTGACAGCACACTGCACGGGGCCAGGCAAGGATTGTACTGAGGAACCGAATGAAGAAGTGGGAGGTGGGCTTTGTAGTACTGATGGGGTGGAGGATAGAGGAGGATGTGAGGGGTTTGCTTCAATGATTTCATGTTTGACATGGAAATTAAGTTGGCTACTCAGAGAAAGCAAGAACTGTGTTTGGTCTGCATGAACAGGTGAAGTTCATCTAGGGGACATTGTTTGTGGGAGCATTTTTGGAAAAAAATGTTTGTGTTTAGGCAATTTGAGATCCTGAATTTCCCCACTTGTCAGGGCAACACATGGTATGAGTGTAAAATTTATAACTTATACCACAATTTCTTCTTTGGTTGTCATAATTAGTTCAAATGATTATTTTAGGAAACTGACCCTCAAATACATTGTCCATAAAAAGAACCTATTTATATATAGGCCAATGTTTACCAGCACTACCAGCACTCTTGTATTTACAGAAAGATAAACCTCTATGAATTTATCATAAATTCTTAAATGCATGGAAATTAGAAAGAATAAAAGGGATGCCATAAATATCCCTAAACCTCATTGTGCTTCAACTTCAGTAACTGCATACAAAGGAAATAATTTTTATCATGTCAGAGCATTGTGCTTTGCATTGAAAAGTTGCTACTGAAAAGTGAAAAATGTCTTGCAACCTATAATGATACCTGAATTATAAAAATGTTAATTTAAAAATCCAAATAATTAATTGCTTTATCAAAACAATAATAATGTTGTTTTCTTTTCTTTTCTTTTTCTTGTTTCTTTTTTTCTTTTATTCTTTTATTCTTTTCTCTTTTCTTTTTTTTGCAGTACTGGGGATTGAACCCAGAGGCATTCTGCTATACCCCCAGCCCTATTTGTTATTCTTTATTTTGAAACAGGGTCTCACTAAGTTGCCAAGGGCCTCACTAAGTAGCTGAGGTTGGCTGAGAACCCAGATCCTACGGTCTCAGCCTCCCAAGTAGTGGGATTACAAGAGTGCACCACCATACCAGGCTGGCCCTAAATTTTAAAGTTGGACAGAAGACAGACCATACTTAAAATTTTTAAACATAGATTCCTTTAATATCCACATTTATTGTTTAATTTTATGCAGGATTTCTCTTGTGTGTGTGTGTGTGTGTGTGTGTGTGTGTGTGTGTGTGTGTTACTGGGTATTGAACCCAGGACATTCTACCACTCAACTACACTCCAGCTCTTTTTATTTTTTATTTTGAAAAGGGTATCACTAAGTTACCACATGCTGGCCTGAAACCTAGAATCCTCCTGTTTTAGCCTCCCAAGTGCTGGAATTACAGGCATGTGTATACCACCACACCAGGCAAAGTCATTTTATTGGAAGTTCTCCATATTTGTTTTTTGTATTCCTTGTTTTGCATATTAATTAATTGTTTTTCTGATTCTGGAACTATTAAGGAACCTTAGAGTACTTAAAACAGGCTCTAGAAATGAAATGATGCAAATAATTTAAGACACCATTCTTATACCTGAGGAGATTCCAATCAAAGTTAGAAATGAAAATTCATGTTTAAAAGTGTCACATTAAGTATTATGACCATGACCTGCAGAAGAAACACTTACGTGAGATATTAAACCCATATAATAGTATGGATTATGAAAATAAGTGACACAAAGATGATTCTTCTAATACAACAAGAATAAAGAGCTGGAGTGTGAGATATTTCCAAAGGAGCAGCCTATGCAGAATTATTCGAAATATGATTAATTTGTAATAGTACAAATAATGCTTTGCACAATCCAGACCCTGCCATCTAATTCAAACTCTCTTCTACCAGTCTGCTCTTAAATATAGCTCTTAGTGGTATTTTTTAGTTTCCTTTCCTTTTCTTTTATTTTTCTCATTTATATTTTTATTGGTGCACTGCAACCATACATTATATTGCAGTTAAGTGTGATAGAAACACACATGCTCATAGCACCCGCAGCACTCAGTGCATTTTGCTCCAGATCCCACCTCACCCCCTTCCCTTCCTAGTTCATAACACTGAAATTGATTCCAATAGTTTCTTCACAAATGTACATAGAATTGTTTGAACTGTTTCTTCTTTAGCTCTCCCTTTTCCCCTCTCCACCTCCCTCCACAAAACCCCTTCCATCATTTTACTGGTATCTCTTCTCATTTATCTGAAGTTGTTTTTGTTTCCAAATTTCTTTCTAGCTTCCTCATATGACCCTTCACCCTCTGAGACTGTCTAATTTCATATAGTATAATATTCTCTTGATCCATCCATTTTCTGCAAATAACATGATTTTGTTCTTTATGGCTGAGTAAAATTCCATTGCATGTATATACCACAGTTTTGTAACCCATTCCTCCGTTGATGGACACCTAGGCTGGTTCCGTATTTTAGCTATTGTGAATTGTACTGCTATAAACACAGATATGCATGTATCACTTAACTGTTTTTAAGAGCTCATTTTAAAAATTTTTTATACTTTTATTGGTACATTATAATTGTATATCATACTGAGGTATAAAGTGATAGAAACATACATGTATACAACTCTTGGAGCATTTCCCTCCAGGTCCCAAACCCCTCACTCCTTTTCCCTCTACATTGTCTTTGAAATTGGAACTGATAATTTGATATATGTATATATGATTATTTCAACTGTTACATTGGTGTAATTATACAGCATAGTGAAATTCAATGGGATATAAACATACATGTGCACAGAATTTGGTGTCATTCCTTTCAGATCCCACCCCACTCTACCCCCTTCCCCATACAAGTTAGTGAGATTAATAGTGATACCTTCATATATGAACATAACACTATTTGCACTGTTGCCTTTGTCAAGCCTTCTTCCCCCACCCCTTCCTCCCTCACTCAATCCCCTCTCATTATTCTACTGATTTCTTGAAACAAAACCAACCAAGTTGAAGCTGCTATAGGGCTTCAACTTCCTCTTCCCCTTGCCTGAATTGTTCTTTAATTTGTTTTGTGTGTTGTGCATTTCAGTTTATGTCTTAGCTCAGATGGCTTTCTTTCAGAAAACTTTTCAAAACTGTCTCTCCTTTCCAAATTCCATTGCCCTCAAACTGCCCTATTTTATTATTAGTAAATATTTGTATCAATTTCCAAAAATACCTTTCTTATTTTTATTCCCATTATATTTTCCAGCACTAGAACACCAGTCACGAGAAGAAGAACAATGGTGCTTGCTGATGCTCTGTCTCTAGCCTTGTAATAGTGCATGACAGAAAACTGGTGGTCCACCAGTCTGGACAAATGAATGAATGATACATGAATAGAATGAGACAAGGAAAGTCAGTATGTTCTGGATCACCTGTACGTGCCAGAACTACCCTGCCTTTGATGAATGACTTTGAATTTGAAGTATATTAGAATTTATTGAAGAATGTTAGAAGTAACATCAGCTATTTGTGTTCTTAGAAATAGTATTTTGACAACTGAGAATAATCTGTCTCAAAGGATGAGAAAAAAGCTAGGAGTAAGAGGGAATAGAGAATTGAATCTTAAACTAAGTTGTGGGTGAGATGCCAACAAGAAAAATTATTTGCCAAATATTGGTGGGGTAAAATATATCACACTGAAGAAAAATGTTTATTTATGATGAAGGACAGAGTGAGAAAAGATGTCAAGTATACTAAACATTTCTGTGCTCATTATCTTATATTTAAGGCATCTGAAGATTTTTATGACTTACTGTGATTTATATTTCTATAGAAATAGTTAAGTACTTATTCATTATAAAGGCATTTCTATCACTTAACAGTTCAGAGAGGATAAATGCTTATGAAGGACTTAAAATACTTTTTAAAGTGTTATATAATTCAGTACATTATAGCCACTTATATTTCCATCTTTGAATTTCTTTAAAATATTTTTCATTGCTTATAGATATAATCTCCTAAACATTTTACCTGAACTACTTAAAATAATATTATAGCTATTTAATGTGGGAGATTAATAATTGCTTTTATGTTGACATTTTAATGAACCATTTCTCAACTTAATTGTAAGATTTTGCTATATTTAGTACTATATTATTGTATCAATCATATCTGTGATTCAAATATATTTAGGTTGGATTTCAATATCATATTTAATAATTTGAAAAATTTTCCTGGTTGTGAGATTTTAGATGGTGTTTTACTTGTGATTTCACTTAAAAAGAAAACTTTGACAAATATTCTATATGGATGTAATGCAGGGTTTAAGAGAGGTCCAGATCACTTTTTTTTTTTTTGTGAAACTCTTGGTTTAGGGCAAACAAAAACTCTAGCACAAACCCCATTCCTCATGGGCCACTAGTTTTGAAATCTCAAAATATTTGGAGTCTTCTTCCAATTTTTACAACTAGCCAAAGCCAACAGGGATGGGGCAGTCTGAGCCCCTGTCCAGATCCATGTAATGCTAAATCCATATTTAGGGGCTCTCTGTGACATTTTAACTCCATATCCAAGATCAGCCAGATTCTCTAAGGTCCAGTAATCATAACTTCTGGGTTATTCCACTCAGGTTCTCATGACAACGTCAATTTCTAGAAAATAAACCTGGTAAGAGGATCATTTGGCCTTTCTAGCTAGTGTAGGATTTCTTTTTTGAGATTGGCCGTACAAATAGCGCTGAAATGATGACTTTGGATTATTCTTACTCTTATCAAACACAGACCACTTGTGACTCTTTGTCTCCAGCCATGTGTGTGTACCCTTCCACTGGCTTTCACTGATCCATATTCTCTCTGCCATCCTATCGCTCATCTATGGCTGCTGAATGAGGAAGTAGTGGGGAGAAATATCCCTTATCCTACTCCCCACCCACTGCTGACACCCAGTATGATCATTCAGCCCTCTCCTATGTCAAGAGATCTTCTGGTAGAGTCACACCAAACTCATCCAAGATATCAGAATATCTAAAAACCATTCTGATCCATATCCTATCTGTAATCAGAGCCAACTTCATGGATGTACAACCTGAGCAATATCCCAGGGTGCTGTTTTGAGAAGGACCCCATTCTTGTTTTAGTTCTGTGTTATTGACAACTTGAAATTCATCATAATTTTTATTTTTAGGAAGAATCTAATGAATTTATTTATTTTTATTGGCTGCATTGTAATTTTACATCATATTTGGGTACAGAGTGTTAGAAAAATATATGCACATAATTCTTGTTGCCCTCCCCATTGGGTAACCTCCTCACCCTCACCCTGTAAATATTTGAGATAGTACTTAACAATTTTGTATTTAATCATAGCATTATTTCTACTGTTGCATTCTTTATGACTTCATCCCCTCCTTCCCTAATCACCCTCAGTCATTCCCCTGGAGTCTCTGCTCATCTATCTGATGTTGCCCTTATTTCTGAATATCTCTGTAGCTTCCACATATAAAAGAATAAACATCTACTCATTCTTTGGGACTGGGTGTACTCACTTATAATATTCTCAAGTTCCATCTATTCTCCTGCAAGTGGTGTAATTTTTTTTTCTTCTTTATGGCTGAGTAAAATTCCATTGTGTGTCTATACCAAAGTTTTGTGATCCATTCATCTGTTGATGGACATCTAGGTGGTTCCATAATTTGGCTATTGTAAATTGCCCCAATTAAAAAATGGGAAACTGAACTGAACAGACACTTTTCAACAGAAGAAATACATATGGCCAACAAATATATTAAAAAGTGTTCATCATCTTTAGTAATCAGGGAAATACATATCAAAACTACACTGAGATTCCATCTCACTCCAGTTAGGATGACAATCATCAAGAACACAAATATTAATAAATGCCAGAGAGGATGTGGGGAAATAGGAACCCTATTACACTGTTGGTGGGACTGCAAACTAGTAAAGTTGCTTTGGAAATCAGTGTGGGGGTTTCTCAGAAAATTGGGAATGAAACTACTTTATGACCCAGCGAGAGCACTCCTGGGCTTCTTCTCAAAGGAAATGAAACCAGAATATGCAAGTCATACTTGCATATCCACATTCATCATAATTTTTAAAATAATGATCCTTAATTTTTATTTTGTCCTGGCTCCTGAATATTATGATGTGAGGTCTTAAGCTTTGCTGAACCAATGTCAAGCACATCCTAGGAATTGAATGATTGTGTCTAATTCAAGAGAAGACACACTTAGAAAACATATTGTTCTACATTTGGGTCATAAAATTTCAAACTATAACCAGAAAATGAATATGTTCAAATGGCCATTTAATCTGGGTAAGACTAGCATCTGTGGTAATCATTGACTATGTATATTAACTGCCTTTGAGAAAGTACTTGGAAGACAATATTCAGGAGCAAGATGGTAAATAATGTAGAGTCATAAACAATAATGTGACCATAAAAGAAGCAGCATTCAGGGACTTCAGAGATAATACATTCTATATATTTTCGATATAATATGTTGTTGGATTCATAGAGTTATGAGTAGTAACAAAATTATCATATATTCCACTGGAATGAAAAAGATTTATTTTTCCAGTAACAGCACTTTAAGCAGTGAAAAGTTTTACAAGATAATTCCTGAATCTGAATAGGAAGGAAACCTGAGTTGCACACCACCAAGAGCTTTCTGTACATTCTTCTGTATTCGTTTTTCTAAATCTTCATTGCTGATTCACTATATATCATATTGGCCTTTACATTTTGCAGTGTCTTTTAATCAAATGGCTTAAATAAACAGGGGCCACACAAAAAAATCTTCCCTGGGACTGCACATACCCTTAAGTCAGTCCTGGACTCTATCTGATATGGTAAATTTTATAAATTTCAAAATTGGACTTTAAAAGTTAAATATAAATTATAGTTAATAGTAAATAGATTATACCAACATAAAAATAAATATGAGTGCACACACAACCCCACTTAGCTCAAATCTAAATCAATGCTTATTATGAATGTTGTCACAACCAGTTTTTCTTATTTAACCACCTCACTCCTAGCACCCAAATATCCCTGAGAGAAATGAGAAGTTAGGGTATATTCTATACATGATCATTTGATGAATGCATTACAAATCTCTACACTTATTTTTAGCTATATCTTGTTTAAGTCATATACCTTTTATGAATGTTATAAGATAAAATGATTCAAAATGTTCAAAACTAAAAACTCATTTTTGAAAATATTTTTCTAGTCAGTAAATGTGTGAAAAGAGATAATGAATTATCTTTAATTTCTCAATATATCGAGTTATATTTAAAATAATTTTATATGAACATGCAATGCAGAATTTATAACTCAATTATAGCAAAAACATAGGAAAGAAAAATATAATGGTGCATAAATATTGACATATATGCTTAATGTAGGACTAATAAATTTGTAACTATTCTTTTTAAAGTGTGCCTCTGAAATTATATAAACTTCTGGTCCTACAAAACCTATATCATGCCTGGTTTAATTGTCTATTGGTTGTCCCCAAGATCCAGAGGAACCTAGCAATTTTTTACTTCTTTCTTCATTGTGGGTGGTTTAAAAAGAAGCAATTTGTCTTTTATTTTTTTAAAAAAGGATTTTCCAACATGCACAGATTACTAGATTCTTAGAAACCTTATCAGTATGCCAAGTCTCAATTGTCATGGGATTTACTTAGTACACATTGGCATGTATACTGAATTGTTAGTCATCCACGATGCTATTACTCCAAGCTTACCAGGTATAATACTTTTTACTATTTTGCCAATATAATAGACTGGCATAGCATTCTTTGGGCTATTAAGATAATTTAGTTTTCTTTGGACTATATTATTACTGAAAGCATTACAATCAACTTGACCCTCGGGCATGATAGTAAAGTTGTACTTTTTTTAATATAACAATTCCAACTATATTGAAACAAGTGCCAGGTTAATAGATGTGTACACAATTCTTTTGGCTATGTTAAATTGTTTCAATAAAGCTATGGAGCTATATTGGAGCCTGAGTAATTAGCAATATCACCTGGTTAATTTTATGATGTTAATGTTATTCCTCTAAGGAACCTGTACCTGTCAAGCAGGGAAGTCAAATACGGATGCTGTAGAAATCAACACAATGTTCTTTTGAATTGTTGATGGCACAAATAATGGCAATTCTCCCAGATAAGTAATAATGCCTTTAATATTTAATCTTGAATCCACATATGGTAAAAGTCATTTTCATAACATCTATAGTGGGATTCTGCCTACTAATATAAACAGAAATACACAGGTATTCCACTCTTGATATAAATAATCTCATCAACATTAGATTTTTCTCTGTAGCCAGAGTTCTTTTGTAAGGAAACCGAAACTTGACTTGGAAGCATTTTTTGAAACTGTTTTTATAAAAAAAGGTAACAAAAACCAAGGCTCAGTCAATAATAGTTAACTATTCAATTGGTTCTACAACTAAGAACTTCTTGTCAACCTTGCCCAGGTAAGTTAAATACCTCATCATGCCATATTGAAGTAACCTGGCCAATCAAGTGATTTCACTGTTTTGCTTCTGGGGCCTGTATAACATGGATTCCCATTATCTCTCTGGCCTCACACTAAACATAGTCCCAACTCATTGTTCTTCTCTCAGTCATAAAAAGGCTTATTGTCTATTTCATTCCAGTTTCTGGTCAACACAGAGATGTACTCCCAAAGTGCTACCTAAAACATTACCAACATAACCATTATTTATAGTGATTTGACTTTATTTGTTTCATACAGATTTTCATTCTCTAGAATGCAAAAAATCCATAAAAATATGACCTTTATTTAAACAGTTCACTGTTTTAGCCTGTCTCCAACAATACCCTGCAGCATCAAAATGAATATAAAAGGTTTGTATCAGAGTATCTACATATCAGGGTAACACTTTATCATCAAAGAAGCACTAACATGTTTTAAACAAGAACATAATAAAACACAAATTTCATCAGGTCTCTCTTGTTACAATATGAATCAGGACAAGTTTGGAGGCAAGAAACAATACAGAGGACATAGACAGTTGAAAATGGTAAAAATTTAAATTTAGAACAGTAATGTAAATTTAATAAAGGAGAGAGATTTGAATGTTGTTCTATGTTGAAACCTAACACCCAATGTAATAGTGTTAAGAAGTGAGGCATTTAGTAAAAGACTTCACCTCCAGGAATGGTATTTGTTTAACTAAAAGAGTCAAGAACACTCATTCCTCCCCTCTTCATGAGAGGACACAGAGAGGGTGGCATCTGTAAGGAAGAAGATCCTCACCAAACATTGAATGTGCTGATTGATGCCTTTATCTTGAACTTCCCAACACTTCTAGGATGGGGAGAGACAAATTCCTGTGGTTTATATGACACCAAATTCATGCTATTTTATTATAGTAATGCAAATAGACTAAGACAAATGGTGATGATAAGTATGACCAACAGACCTTGATGAATAAATAATTGGAAGTAAACCCTCAGGAAATGAAGGAAATGACTAGAACTTTTATTTGTTTGGTATAAATGTACAGACAATAGTGTAAGAGAAGTAATGCAGCACACATATGTTTATTGGAATAGATAATATAGATATAGGCAATTGCAATCAATTTAATGGGGATTATAAATTTTAAAAAAGTACAATCAGTGAATAAAGAATAGTGTTCAAGATGTTTGATAGCTACCAGCAATCAAATCATATTTTATTTATTTTAAACTGGTAGAAATTTGAATATGCTGTTGGTTTGAGGAAAATTTGCTGATAGAGGGGAAAGTTAAAAATATAGGAAGAAGGAGTTCTGACAGAGGAGATGGCATAGAGGTTGGAACAGAAATGGTTGGATTAACCTCTGAAAAGGTCAAGATTCTCTATTCAGATGAATAGCTGGACAACATGAAGTTGGCTACAGGATGTTGAAGGGTCTCAAATTATAAAATCTCAATTTTCTCTGATAATAATGTTTTTATATTGATAAGGATATATAATAATCTCTTTAAAAACAGTAAAAAGTAATTTTAATTTCTTGGATACACTACAAAACAGTGATAAATGTGAACCAGCTTCAACTTTCAGTATCTAATATTTACTTCAAATAACTATATTTCACTTAGACAACAAGCAATGGAGCAAAACTGCTTAATCTCAAGTTTTTAATATGTGTATATATTTAGAGGAAAGCAGGAAAATAGCAACTCTAACATCTGAAGTTTTATTTTGTATCATAGCCTTAAAAATGCTATAATTACTCTGATTTCAATAAGAGTGTCTAATTAAGTCTACATCATGAAAATGTTGATATTGCCAAAAGCAGTAAAATATATGAAAAGTATTAATGTCAATGATCACTTTGCCTACATTTTCCTGTAATGATAAATTAGTTTAATTACTGAATAAACACAAATAGCCTATACCTCAGTTTTAAAATTCATTTTACTTTAAAAATAGATTAGTAAATAGTTTGCATGATATAGAATCAAGGCTTTTATTCACCATTGTTCTTTACAAATATTTCAATTGATACTTACTAAGAAGACATATCAAATAATATTAGTACATTTGAACTATTTATCTTAAGAATATTTTTATTTCATATTTGAAAGAAGATGTTAAGAATATGCTTTTCCCATTTTTTTCAAAATCTTATTTTTGGTTTTAAATTTTTGCCTTAGTTTTTTAGTATTAAATATAATTTGGTCTAACATGGACATCTGTTCTTTCTTATAGATTAAAAAATATCTTAGGGCATAATTTAAGGTTTGTGGGAAGAATCTCTTTGAGATGAATATATCTTTGTTATACATTTTCTTCTCATACCTAAACTGTTATTTTGAATTTGGGAACATTTGTTCTTCCCTCTCTTTAACAAGCATTAAGGCATGTCCTTGTTTCCACAACTTACATTCACTGTTTCTCAATGTAGGATAAGGAAGTATAGAATATCTTATAATTGAATAGTTTCATTATAGAGCAAGCACAATTCTACTTTTCCTGTATTAGTCAGCATTTTCAAAGATATAGTATGAAGAATTGATCATGTAACTTAGAGAAAGGAAGATTTATTTGCTCAAGGTTTAGTCTTTGTGAGGCCGGGGACATTAAATTTCAGGGCATGGAAGCAGGAAGTGGAGAAAGAGAGAGCACACAGCTGTGTTCCTCACATCATATGGGCCAGAAGCAAGAGAGGGATCAGGGGAAGGAGGAACCATATAAAATCCCCAAGCCTGCAGCCCCAGGGACCCACCTTCTCCAGCCTCACCCTACTGGCCCAGGCCACCACCCAGCTGTGTCCACTGCTGGGATTACAATCCTCATGACTCAATTACATCAACTCCAAACACCAATTTATGAACTCTTCAAGGGGCCATTCTATATCTAATTATAAAACACCCCAATATTTACAGAGTCTGGAGATTATATATATATATAATATATATAATATATTATATATAATATATATAATATAATATAATATATATAATATATATATATATTACTTTCCTACAGCTACCATAAAAATATGCCACAGAATGGATGGTTTACCCAACAGATATTTATTTTCCCATATTTTGGAAGCTGGAAATCCAGGATTGAGGTGTCATCAGGTTTGTGTTCTCCTGAAACTTCCTTCCTTGGCTTGCTGATGGCTACTTTTTTGTTATATCCTCACGTGGCCTTTTCTCTGTGTTCATGCATGCCTGGTATCTCTTCCTTATGAGCGCTGGAGTTCTACTGGATTAGGGTTCCACTCTTATGATCATATTTAATGTAAATTACCTTTTTAAAATCTCTAGTCCCAAAGTTCCAAATTTAATTATATTGAGTGTTAGGGTTTCATTGTATGGATTTGGGGGGGACACAATTCTTTCCATAAGGGTATATTTACATTACTTTTCTTCAGAACCACAAACTTTATTTTGTAACTGAAAAGCCTACTGACTCAAAATCTAATCTAATTTTGATTAGGGATTGCTGGAAAATATGTTATTAAAAAATTAGAAAATAAAAAATGAAACAACAGTGACAGTCTACTCATCGATGTTATATAATATATATGTATAATATATATTATATAGTATTTAATAATATGGTATATAATAATATAGTATATAGTTTATTATATACTATATTATAGTATATAATAATATATTTTAGTATATAGTATATTATATACTATAATTATATAGTATATAATAATATATATGATATATATACATATGCATACATATACATATACATATACATATATATATATATATATATATACACACATATGATGCATAATGTATTCTACACACACACCAAAAAAAGACTGGCTATATATGATAGTATATAATACTCTCAAATGAGGCCACATGGTCCACAACAATTTCTGAACTTCAGAAAAATAGTCTAGGTCCTATGGAATAGTTTTCAGACCTAACTTTGTTGACTGAATCAAAAAACAGAAACAAAGTGTGAGTGATTTGTGTTTCTTTCTGCTCTTCCATTATTAGTGAGCATAGATGCCCTTAATGTAACATCTAAGAACTTGGAGAAACTATATACTTGTTTGTCTGGACACACTAAAATATAGAGGTAAAAGGCATTATATGAGAAAATCACATCAATATGAAGCCATTTGTAGCCATATTTGTTTTAAGAACAGAAAATGGCAAAATCAGGATATACGAAAAGTAACATAAAACAAAAAAACCCACAAATATTTATTCTGCTAAAAGATCAAACACTGAAAGATAATACATGAATCATGCAGATTTTTTATTATTATTGCATAAGCCATAATACCCATGATTATGATAAAAATAGAAAATGAATGGATAGGATAGATAGGTAAGTTGGTAGGTACATAGGATGATAGTTAAAACAATTTAATTTTATTTGGCCTTTTCAATGTTTTTAGTCATATAATGCTTCAACTCTGATTAATAAATAGATGAATGATGTTTCCAAAATATTTATTTATTTAAATTAGCAAATAATAATTGCATATATTTTTGGGGTGCAATGTGTTGTTTTAATCTATATATTCTTCTCATAAATTTTACAGTATTTATAGTCTATAAGGATGCTTCAGCTTTCTTATCACTACAACCTTATACTATTCAGTTCCTTGCTTTGCTTTTTAATTAGGTATGATCACCAATGGTGAATAAACCTTCCAGACCTGGGTAATTTCCTCATATTTGCTCACTGTTTTTAAAACATAAAAACTATTCATACTTCATGAATTAGCTCATGAATAATAGAAGAAATTATATCTTCATGTTTTCATATTGCTAACCTTAGAAATTGATAAAATTTAAATATACTTTATAACCACTTATTTTGCATCTATGTTCATGACAGATAGTGTTCTGTAGTTTTATTTTCTTATAATTCCTTTGGTTTTATTTTTAGAAAAATGCTGGCTCCATAGAATGAATTATTGTTTCCACTTTTGTCTTCTAAAAGTGTAGAAAATTGGCATATATTTCTTCCTTAAATTTTTTTGTAGAATTCACAAATGAACTCTTCTGAACTTAATACTTTCCACTTTAGGAGACTGATTACTGATTCAATATTCTTAATAGATATAAACCAATATGTTTTCATGTGATATTTGGCAGATTGTGTCTTTCAAGCAATTGGTCCATGTCATCTAGGCTATCAAACTTGTGGGTATAGAGATGTTCATAATATTCCTTTTATACTTTTAATGTCAATTGGATCTGTACCATCTTCTCTTTCATTTCTGATAGTATTAATTTTGATGTATCTCTTTTTCTTCTTAGCCTGTCTAAAGGTTTATTGATTTTACAATTTATTTTTTCCAAGAAGCTTTTTATTTTATTGATTTTCCCCATCAATTCCCTGTTTTAAATTTCATTGATTTCTCTTTTAATTTTATTGTTTTTCATTTGTTTACTTTATTTCTGCTGTTTACTTTAACTTGCCATTCTTCCTCTAGTCTCCTAAGGTTGCAGTTACTTTGCTGATTTTATATTTTAAAATTTTTACTTTTATTTTTATTGTTTCTGGTACGAGAGGTTGATCCCAGGGTCATCCTTCCCTTGAGACACACCCCTGACCCTTTTTATTTATTTATTTTTATTTTGAGAGAGGGTCTGGTTAAATTGCTGAGGCTGACCTCAAACCTTCATTCCCCCTGTTTCAGACTCCCAAGTACTGGGATTACAGGCATGAACCACCACTCCACCACTCCCAGCACTTTGCTAATTTTAGATCTTTCTGTTTTTTTTTTATAATGTCCACACTCAATGCTATATTTTCCTCTAAGCATTACTTTCACTGTCTTCCACACATTTTATGTTTTACTTTAATTTCATTAGTTAAAATATTTTAAATTTATCTTCTTCTAATGCATTCTTTGATACATGTTGTATTTAAAAAGGTGTTGTCTAACCTCCAAATATTTTTGGATCTCATAGTTTTCTTTCTATTAGTGATTTCTAGTTTAATTAAATTGTAGTCTGAGAACACACATTTTATTATATCTATTCTTTTTAATTTGCAAAGGGAATTATTTCTTTTTTGTAGAGTTTGGTCCATCTTGCTATATGTTCCATCTTAGCTTGAGAAAAATCTATTTATTTTCTACTAGTCTATAGATGCCAATTATATCTAGTTCACTCATGTTGCTGTTGGATTTACCTCCGTTCTTACTTTTTTGCTGCCTTTTAGATTTACTTATTTCAGATAGATGGTTATTGAAGTCTCCAATTATTATAGGTGATTTATCTGTTTTTCCTTTCAATTCTATCATGTTTTGCTTCATATAGTTTGAAGCTTTGTTGTTTGGCTCATATACAGGAAGAAGTGTTATGTTTTCTTGGAGAATATATAATCTCTCTTTTGGGGAGGGTACTGGGGATTGAATTGAGGGGCATTTACACTCCAAGATACACCCCTGTTCCTTTTTATTTTTTATTTTGAAATAAAGTTTCCCTAGGTTGCTGGGGCTTTTCTTGAATCTGCAATCCTCCTATCTCAGCCTCCCAGGTACAGGGATTACAGGTGTGTACCACCATGCCTATTTTGTAATGTCTTTTATCACATATAATGTCAACCTTTATCCTAATGATATTTCTTTTTCTGAAGTTTGGTTTATCTGAAATTAATATAATTAACAGAGCTTTATTTTGATTAGTGTTAGCATGCTAAATGTTTTTCTATCCCTTTGCTGTTCATATTTAAAGTGGGATTCCTGTGGACAATATACAGCTGAGTTTGGTTTATTTTATTTATTCTAATAATTTTTTAGTTTTAATAGGTACATTTAGATCATTGATTTTAAAATAGTCATTAATATAGTTAGACTAATATCTACAACATTTATTACTGTTTCATATTCATTTCTATTGTTCTCTGTTCCTGTTTCTGTCCCCATTTTTTTGCTATTTATCGTTTAAGTAATTTAATGATTCCATTTTCTCTCTTTTCTCAGCATATCATTTATACTTTTGTGTGCATGTGTGGTACTGGAGATTGAACCCAGGGGTGCTCTACCTCTGAGCTACACCCCCAGCCCTTTTTATTTTCCTTTAAAATAGGATTCCACTAAGTTTCCCAAGCTAGCCTCAAACTGTGATCCTCCTGTCTCAGCTTATAAGAATTGGGATTAAAAATATGTGCAACTGTGCCTAGTTCAATTATACTTTTACAAACTATGTTAAGCATTGCACTAGAGTTTGCTGCATGCTTTTACAGTTAGTCTGAGTCTGCTTTAAAACATTATAACACTTGATGATAGTCTAAGTATTTTATAATAAGAAACTATAAATCTACCCTCACCTGTCCCTTTTGTCATTTGTGTAATTAAATTTACTTACTTACACACACACTATATATATAGATATATTTACATAGTCAAATACATATATGTACATATACAAATATATATAAATATATACATATATGTACATATACATATATAAATATACATATATGTATACATATGTATATATATTTACATAATCAAATACATTGTTGCTATTGCACAAACTATTGTTTTTTTGATCATTTAAAATGAGAAACACAATAGTTTATTATATTTAATTCCTACCTTAGAACTCTTCTCTTTTTAATGAAGTTCTGAGTTTCTGGCATATCAATTTATTTTTCTATGAGAAACATCTTATAAAATTTAATGCATGGCAGGTCTACTGTCACTAAATTATTTCTTTTGTCTGAGAAAGTATTTCTCCACTTTTAAAATATTTTTATTGGTACATTGTAATTATGCATCATAATGAGGTTCAGAGAGAGTGATAGAAACATACATTCACATAGTACTTGGTATGTTTCCTACCCAACCCACCCTGTTCCCTCCCTTTCCTAGTACATATTATTGAGATTGGTATTGATAATTTCATATATGTACATAGCATCATTTGAACTGTTTCCTTCATTGAGTCTCCTTTCCCCCTTCCTTCCTCTCTCCTCAAATTTGCCTGTACTATTCTACTGGTATTTCTCCAAATTTATCAGAAGTCTCTTTTGTTTCCCAATTTCTATTTTGCAGGATGCAGAATTCTAAGCTGTTTATTTTTCTCAAAGAGTTTAAATATTTCTATCATTTTCTTGCTTGCATTGTACCTGAGGAAAAATCAGAGGTAATTCTTATCATTTTCCTCTATAGGAGGAGGGTTTTTTTCTCCCTCTATGATTTCTTTCAATTTTTTTATATTTGATTTTCGGCAGTTTGAAATTGATATGCATATTATATAGTTTGGGGAATTATTATTATTATTATTATTACTAATTTTACTAGTGTTCTTTAAGCTTCTCAATCTATGGTTTGGTATTTGCAATTTGGAAAAATTCTCTTTATCTTTGCTTATCATTTTTTTATATTTTTCTGGGCATATGCTCAACATCAGAGATACTTTCCTCATATCAATTTCTTGCTCATATGAAATATTGTGAATTTGTCACTATACTGTATGACCTCCTTCATGATTCCTATTCTATATTAGATTGTTATGCACAGTAAGTAAAATGGCATATAACAGTCAATGAAAGCAGTTGCATAATTCACTACTGTGTTTTTTGACAACAGGAAAATGTATTGGCTATTACAAAGATAAATAGTTTCAGTTTCAATAGGAAAGTACTTTAAGGATAATTGTTAACTGAACTTTGATGTCAAAGTAAGGCTAAATAGAATGGAAAATTCTTAAACACATTTAAAGATGAGGAAAACTAAAATAAGTTTTGTATATTTTATGAAATGTCTATCTTCTTAGAAATGTTATAAAGCCAATCACATTTTTCTCTGTGGTAATAGTGCATATAATAATAGTATGTATGGAAAATAACTTCTATTGCTGAGTCTAACTCTCTTAAGGTTTATATGAAGTAATGTCATTACTATTATGTTATATTCTATTATTATATCTTGAATTATCTTTTAATTCATTAGGCAATTAGATAAGTGTTTTTACATATTCAGTTAGGTAGTTTATTATAGATATATTAGTTGTCTTTTTGTATCACAGTGCAAGAACATGGCCAATACAATTTTTGTATTTGGACATTTATTGAAATTAATTTATTACATGCATATCCATGTTTATAGCAGCACAATTCGCAATAGCCAAATTATGGAATTAACCTAGGTGTCCATCAACTGATGAAAGGATTCCAAAATTATGGGATATATACACAATATATTCAGCAATAAAGAATAATATATTCAGCAATAAAGAAGACTAAAATTATGTCATTTGTAGGAAAATGAGTGGATCTGGAGAACATTATGATAAATGAGATTAGCCAGTCAAAGAAAGTGAAGGATCATACATTTTCTCTCATATGTGGAAGCTAAGGAGTAATCAGGATACAAGAGGGACTTTAGGTAATGGAAGAGACATTCCAGTGGAGTGAAGGATATGGTCTAGGGGAAGAGGGGGGCATAGGGAGAATTAATGAAGAAATCACTTCCACTGACATTAGGTACCTATATGAGAATACTAATGCCATTCTCAATATCCTGTAGGGGAAGGGGGAGTGGGGAGGGAGCGGGGAAAAAAACCCCAAGTACTGTGTGCATGTATGTCACTATCACTATGAACTACATTATGATGTGAGACTGTAGTGCACCAATAAAAGTATAAAAATAAAAAAATAAAAAGACATTACCTTATAACTTACATGCTATCTGAAATAGCTACAATTAAAATAATTACTTTCTATTGATTTTGTGTAAATAAAATATCCATCCATGTGTGATATATATCATCTAATATATGCCAACCATATAGCTTGTCTTTACCTAATATATCCCTTTTAAGATTAAAACTCTTCGAGTCGGGCGTGGTGGCGCACGCTTGTAATCCCTCTCTCTCTCCCTCTCTCTCTCTCTCTCTCTCTCTCTCTCTCTTCTTAGTGAGGCCCTCTGCAACTTCATGAGACCCGGTTTCAAAATAAAGTATAAAAAATAGGGCTGGGGGCATAGTGCGGAGGTAGAACGCCCCTGCGTTCAATCCCCAGTACCGCAAAAAAAAAAAAAAAAAGATTAAAACTCTTCAAGCTTACCTTTCTCAGTCCTTCCTTTTTAATGCAGTGGATAATTGCTCTCAATGTCACCATTACATAGTAAAAATGCAAATGGAACTTTATGCTTCCTAGTACAAAATGCACTGGCAATGAAATAAACATAATCCCCACCCCTAGGATCCAGAAGTTAGAATCAGATAATGCATCTTAATAAGTAGTTTAAATATTAGTTGGACATTATACTGGATGTAAGAAATCCAGTAACACCTATTCGCAACACATTGGCAGTTCCTAAGCTGTAATAGTTTCCTGTTGACACACAAAAAACAAATACCTATACCTAACAACTTGGTAGACTAAAGTGGTCAAGCTTGCTGGACTTTTCCAGCTCAATTCTTACAGACAAGATTATGTGGTAGAATATAAGATTTTGTAAAAGGTCATCCTATGAGAGGCTGTTTTACTCTTAATTTATTCTACATTTCAGATAAATGAACATTAGCTAAATAATTGAATGTTTGTATTGATATAAGCTGATATTACAATAAAAATAACCCACCTCATCAAACGTTATTATAAATCATAAATTCTCAAGATTCACAACCAGTAGCTGAATGCCCTCACTCTTCCTCCTCTCCCCATCCCTTTCTTCTATATGAGGGCCTGGCCTGAGTCCATCACATAATGCTTTGGCTAATTACCTATTCATAACAGAAATTAATAGAGGAGGAAGAAGAAAAGGATATGTATTTCTAAAGTGAACTTGGTGACTTACAGAGTGTTTTATTTAAAAAAAACCAACTTGTTGAAAAGTTAAAAAAAATGACTGCTATATTGTTATTCCTTTAAAGTTTACTCACATTTGTAGAGCCTGAAGGAGACTGTGTAAAGAAGATAAAATAAAAGCTTGGATGTCACACAAGATTAACTTGCCAAGAGAGATAAGAGCATTTAATCAATGGCAAACGAGCTTCACACAGCAGATCAGATCACAGTGACTGGAGGGAAGTGTACAAAGCCCATGAATGATTGCTATTTACCTTTTGAGAACAATGACAGCAATATTTTGCATTTTGATAGCTACTTTGATCAGAAGTTTCTAAACTCTTAGCATATTTTAAGATATTAAACCTTCTAAGATAGATATGACTTCAATCAGAATTTTATAAAGGATAGGCTGTTTGGGTTTCTGTTGTAGAGAATGCAAAATGAGTGGAGATTAGAGATACTTTTGAAAACATCCCACAGCTCAACCCTTGTGGAGTACAAGCTTATAGTGTATGCAAAAGCCAATGTAGTTTTAAGATAATCAGAAAACTTACTAGGTATTAATTCTATTTCCACACAGATAGAAATAGTAAAGTTTTATTGTAAATGGGATTCTTTGTATTAATTGCCAAAAATAAATTTTGCCATAAGACTTAAGGAAGCAAATGAATAGTAAAATAGGAGAAAATATAGTATAAGTAATTTAAAATGAATAATTTTATATACAATGAATCATTACCTGAGTTTATTATGATGACCTAAACAACTGTATGTGAAGTAATTATACAGTTATAGTTATTAGTAGACATTAATACTTCCTTTTTAAAAACCTTTCATAAAAACACATAATACAAATAAATATATCATCCTTTATTATAAACACATTACATACACTAAGACCTTGAAAATTAAGTCTATATGTATATATATGTAAAACATTTAATGAGGTCTTAAATTAGGTAAACAAGAGAGAGCATGATATGGTAGAAAATAAAAATTCTTTATAGTTAATTTATAATTATGCTTCTTTACTATCTGGTTGAAATATACATCATAAATATCATATATATACAGATATATGTATATATATCCTACATATATATATATCATACATTATATGATAGATGATAGATAGATAGATGATAGATAGAATTTCCCCCTTCCCTAATAGCTTCAGTAAAGGAAATATTCTTATAGGCAGTGTTTTCCACCTCAGTCTGTGGATATAATATTTAATTTTCCTTAGTTAATCTCTGGGGGATGGATCATTTCTCTGCTCAAGTTTTCTTGTGAAAAATATTTTTATGCAAATGTTTATCCAAAAATAGTACTATTAATCTTAAGTTGTTATAATATGTGGTTTGAATTTATTAACTTTATTCTTATCAGCTGTTTATGTTGAATAAAATGTTTTTCCAGGAGAGTTTTGTAGAATGAGGAGGAAAATGAGTAATTAAGTGATCAACTATGCATCTGAACTCTGAGAGAAACCAGTAGAACAATGGAAGGTGATAGGGGGAGGGAAAAGGGACAAACTGATGAAAGAAACAGTTCAAATTATGCTGTGTCCATTCATGAAAATGTCATTACCAATCTCACTATTATGTATGGGGAGAGATGAGAATGGGGTGGGACCTAAAGAAAAACACAACAAGACCTATGTGCATGTTTGAATGACTATGAATCTCACTATGATGTATAATTAGAATGCACCAATAAAAGTAACAAAATACTGAGAGAAAAATTAGTTCCATAGCAACTTATTGCCAAATAACCATTATTAAGAAAATTAAGTTTGGGAAGAAGTAGGAATGCAAACTCCTGTACACCGTTGATGGGATTGAAAATTAGTACAGTCACTATAGAGATCAGTGTGGAGATTCCTCCATATTGGGAATGTGCGTGTGGAGATTCCTCCAAACTTGGAATGATTCCACCATATGATCCAGCTATACCATTCCTGGGTATCTTTCCAAAAGGACTGAAATCAGAATATTATAATAATACATGAATATCCACCTTTATAGTAGTACAATTCATAATAGTCAAATTATGGAACCAACTCAGGTGTCCATCAATAAATGAATGGATTTTTATACACACAATGAAATTCTATTCAGCAATAAAGAACAAAATTTCATTATTTGCAAGAAAATGAATGGACCTGGAGAACATTATGTTAAGTGTGATTAGCTAGTCACAGAAAGTGAAGGGTCGTATGTTTTCTCTCATATGTAGAAGCTAGGGAGTAATTGGGATACAAGAAGGACTTTAGATAATGGAAGAGAAACCCCAGTGGAGTGAGAGAGATGGTCTAGAGGAGGATAGTAGGGTAGGGAGAATTAATGACTGGATCACTTCAATTGACGTTATGTACATATGTGACAATACCAATGCCAATCTCAATACCTTGTATGGGGAAGGGAGGAAGTGGAGAGGGAACTGGAGGAAAGCTCACCAAATGCCCTGTGTTTGTATGTCACTATCACTGTGAACTACATTATGATGTAAGACTATAATATTCAATTTAAGAAGCAAAAAAAGAATATACCTAATATTTATTGAGTAACCAAATGTGTACCAAAGATGTGCTAATTCAGCATGTGTCCTGTTTTTGTAATATGTGCCAAAGATGAAGACTCCAAAGAGGGTGAGATATTATACCTTTTTTAACATGATACTAACTAAAAGATTCCAGATAAATCTACAAGAAAGCATCAAGGAAAAAGCTACAATAAAGAATTCATAGAATACCATTGCAAACATTGCAGATTATCTTAAGACTGACCTGATTTCTTTCCCTCTAGTACACTTATTAATCAAATCCAATTTTATGTGGGTTTTGTACTCTCATGTTTCTATACCACTTCCCAAAGTATGAAGAATTATTATTGTTTCTGAACTAAGATACAAAATAAAAAGGGAAAAAAGTTTATGAATGATACAAAAACAATTCTGAGAACATTCAAACAGAGTGAAATGCTTCTGTTTGGGGAAACAGATGGAACTGCAGGTCATCATGTTAAGTGAAATAAGCCAAGCATAAAAAGACAAGTACTGCAAGACTTCACTCATGTGTGGAATTAGTGACTAGAGGCTGGGAAAGAGAGGGAAGAGAAGGATGGGGATAAGCTTATAAATAAGTGCAAAGTCACAATTAGATGACACAAGTAAGATTTGGTGTTCTAGTGCACAGTAGGGTGATGAAAGCTAACAATAACGGAGTGCGTATTACAAAATATCCAAAAAAGGAAATTTTGACCATTCTCATCACAAAGTTTGAGAAATTTTTGAGGAGATGGGTAGACTAATAACCTGAGTTGATTATTATGCAATCTATATATGTATCAAAAACATATTATACTCTATAAATATGTATAATCATTATGGGTCAATTAAAACCTAATTTTTTTCAGTTGAACAATCTTATTTATAAAAAGGAATACAATGGATACCTTTGTCCTAAAATATCACTTTTAGTCACAAACATGTAAACTTTTTGAGTTTTTTTGGGGGGTACTGGGGATTGAACCCAGGGGCATTCTACCTCCGAGCTACACCCCCCAGCCTTATTCTTTTATTCTTTATTTTGAAACAGGGTCTCACTAAGTTGCAGAGGGCCTTACTAAGTAGCTGAGGCTGGCCACAAACCAGGATCCTCCTATCTCAGCCTCCCAAGTACTGGGATTACAAGCATGCACCCTCACATGCAGCTAACTTTTTGCATTTTGATAAATAAAAAAAATACATATTTTGACTTTTTTTTGAGCATGGATAGCCTGGACATGGGAAGAAACAAGTATCAAGTATTGGATAAAAAAATCTAGTTTTCCCATTCTTACTTGAATAACTTTTACTTTCAGAATACAAAAGAAGTCTGGCCGGGCTTCTGTTTGTAAATAAATGTTTTCAAACAGTCATGAAAAAGATAACAAAATCAACAAAGATTTTTATGGTTTGCATGAAATTTGAAATACTCAGTATCCCACTAAGTAAACTGAAAAAGTGAGAATCTCCTACCCTTGAACCTCATCAAGATGTGTGATAAAATTCACCAATAAATAAAAAAGAAAGAAAAAAGGAATAAGATGAAATGGCAAACCTTGTTTTGAAAAATTCTGAGCTGATGGTGAGTTTTTCAGAGGCATTAGGAGACATTCTTAAAGAATTGCTTTATATCATTGTTTACATAATAGTGTATCAAATAGCTATCAATATTTCAAAAACCACAAAGGTGTGTTCATGGGTATAATTATAATGGCTTCATGCTTTATAATTAGATTTTCTAACTGATGTTTTTAACTACATACTGTGGGTGAATTACACCTGCAAAATCATTATGCTCAGACTTGTAGTACTAACTGGAAGGTATTTATATTTTCAAAACTGGGTGCAATAGTGAAAGAACACATAGAAATTTTCCCCAAATCATTTTAAAACATTAAAACTGTAATTGCTACAAATGTTTTCAACACAATCCCAATAATATCACAGCTCTGTAAATGAAAACAGTGTGTGATTTAGGACCTTTGAAAGAAACTCATACACATCATCCATTCTGTCAAATAGTTTCCTAATTCTGTGTAACTAGCTTTCTCTTTTAAATATTTGTTTAAGAGAATGTGATCAGAATACCTGTTGGGCTAGTTTATCTGACCCCCTGAATAACAACAATCTGAAAGTGGCAAGTTATTGTAGCTTCAATTTTACTAATACATCCTCCAAAGTACCAGCAAGAATTTCATAAAGCCTGACATAACTATCAGGAAAAAAAGCCTACATTCACAGATAATTGCTAATATGCCCCGCCCCAGTATATCTCTAAATCTAGTCCTCTGGTATTATTTATATAAACAAATATATAATTTACACACACACACACACACACACACACACACACACACACGTATTCAGGTCATATCAGTGCAAAATTCTACACCTGTCTCCAAGTTCTGTTTGATTCAATCTTTTCTGTTGTGTTAAATCTAATTAAGTGTTTTTTTCTGAAGTTCAAGACTTATGTTCCCAGAGAAGTGCTTTTGTATATCTTCTCTTTGACTTAATATCCTTCTGTGTGTTCCCTATATTATCTACCATCATAACTTATTATACTGTACTTTATTTATGACTTTTATACATAAGCTTTTTGAGGACAGATAATTTCTTGCTTTTTCTTCCTAGGGCTTATCTTTGATTACTGACATAGGGCACTCCAAAGTCTTCTTGTACACTTGTAAATTTTGTGAATGATAATTAAACTGTGTTTTTCAAAGACAAATAAAGAGCCCTTCTTTTAGCTAATACTTTCCCCACACTGATAAATGTTACATTTTTATCTAAAATTATGCCTTTATCAGTATCACAGAATTTTAAAATGAAGGAGCCCATTAGATAACTATCTATGATGAAAGTATTTAAAACATTAATGAATTTATTCATACATGTAAATTGCAGACTTTTTCTTATGTCAGATATTAGCTGTTACAAAGTTAGGACATACTTTTAATTTAACATTATTTTTAAGTAAATTTCATTAACTAAACACAGCTCTCATCCATTTTAGTTTCAGCATCACTAATTGTTTTACAGGAGGGTGGTCTCTATACCTTCCTACTTATTTTAATTTATTCTCCATATGAGATTAACCACATGGTAAACTTTCAAAGCTTTGTGGCTTAAATTGTTTTTTTTAAACATAGGTTCATTATTATTTCAATTTTCAGTACAAATTACCACAGCAATTTGAAAATCACCACCATTATCTAACCTTCTATCTGTAGAACTGTTCTTTCAGTTATGGACATTTGGTATATTCCATTGGACTCATGCTATTAATAGTTTAATTTTGCCTTTTTTACTAAATTTGTCCTAATATAACACATTTTCATGGTTAAAATAACCAGTATACTTGAGCGTATTTAGTTTATCACTTCTCTTAACAAAAACTCTCTTTGCCTTCCTCTCATTGGATAGACAGACACACTTGTGAATAGTCAGCCTTCTCCACAGAAACAGAACAAATAAGGTGTGGAGTGGATGTGGAAAAAGGAGGGTGGACAGACAGAAGGAAAGGAAGAGGAAAAGAGGGAGAACTATTTTAATAAACTGACTTACGAAATTGTGGATGGAGGCCAGCTAGGTTCCACTGATCTACAGGGTAGAATTACCTGTGAGGGAATCAGAAAAAGCTAAGTTTGCTACTGTAGTTCAAAGACAGTGTGAAGACAGATTTTTTTTCTATATATTGTGTTCAAGTTTTCTCTTCTTCTAAGAACATTATCATATTAATGACCCCATTTTAGTTTATTTACCTCTTAAAGACCCCATTTCCCCAAAGAGTCACATTCTGAGGTACTAGGGGTTAAACTTTAATATTTTAATTTTGCGGGACAAAATTAACTTATCCACTTAAAGATCTGATTCTATCTGCCTACATTTAGACAGATAAATATAAATATAGAGAAAAATAATAGACATGAATTGAGATTTAATTTGTACACTTACAGTACATTGAACATATACATATCAGTAAGAAATTAAATGATTTTCATTAAGCAAATGAATGAGATTCATCTCAGATTTAAAAAACTGTTTAAAATATTGATTCTGTGCTTCTGTATAGATGTATTCCTTATTTCTAAAATCTGACAATATTCAGAAAGGCTTTATCTTTATATTTGGTATATAGAAATAAGAACTGGTAAATCTCCACATAAACAAGTAGATATTATATTTCTGTATTTTATTCCCCTCAAATAAGTGTTCATATATCATCAAATATTCTATTTCAAAATAACTAATAACAAAATTAATATTCAAATATACTTATATTTGGGCTAGGTAAAATTTTTAAAATAATTTTATTTACAAAAGGATTTCTACCTATGCAAATATCATATTGAAAATATGCTTTTTTTGTCATCTGCAGGTGTTTATTTGATTTATATCACAAGGAACTGTCATAGCACTGGACATTACCCAGGCAAACCAATTTTGGAAAGACTACATATAATTATTATCAATCTGCAATTGATTTAATTAAAACTACCTATGCCTTCATATGGCTGGAATTTGTTATATAAACATTAGGAAAAGTGATGCTATGGAGAATAAAATAATGAAGTGTGTGCACACATGGATAATCTTCCCCTAATAGTAGTATGAATGGCAAATAAATAAGTTACCTTCTATCATGTGCTGATAATCTATAGGCTAGTGCATGGTTTATATGAACTTTCTTCATTAACCCTCACATTCATATTGAATACTAAAGATAAAGATAGTTATTAGGTAGTCATAGTAGGCCCGATTATAAGGACTACTTAGTGGCAAAATAGGATTTCAAATGGTTTGGAAGAAATCAGGTCATAAGTATTTATAGGATTTTAGAATCTGTCCAGGCAGCCACATTCCTGGAGAAGATGCTATTTTGACACATTCAAACTACTATAAGCCAGTGATCGCTTCAGTGTCACAATGCAGTTCATAATTCATAGAGTCTAGCTGTTCTTCCATTCTGATTCAGTGAGGATCTACAAACCAAATAATCCTCCTGTAACAAAATTGTTGTAACAACAAACCAGGCGACTCCCTCTATGACTAGTCTTTTCATTTGGGGTCCTTTGAGAAAGTTGTCATCTCTTCCATTTCTCTTTTGAAGTTTAACTTTCCAGCTGTTTTCTTAATGAAGTCTGCCACAGGCAAGGATCTGGTTTTCCACACCTGTGGAGAAGATTGTCATGGCATTTTAATGACTTATTAGAGCTTGGAGAAGTAGAGGCTAGTGCAAATGTTAGCAATGATTAGTTAAAAATAATGCCAAAGCTGCCAATTACCAATTAGGAGAAGTGTTTGTTTCTCAACAATATTCTGTCACAAATTGGGCTTTTTGACACTGTTAATTCATCATTTGTGCCCTAATAGAAATAATTGAAATGGCTCCTGGCAATCTTTTCTATGAAAAAGTGTTATTAAATTTAGGCACGGCTGGATATCAAGCCCAAAACCTAAGAAAATAAGTTATTTTCAGCAATGAAAATTTATAGGAAGAAAATAATAATTATTTTTACTTATGGTTTAGCTAAATGTTAAGCATGTCAGAGTATGTGTGTAAACATTAAATAATCTATGTGACAGAGGATTTGGGTTTGGTTTACATGACAAGATAAAAATCATAAAGTAGAGAATATAATCTGTGCTCAACAATGGTGAACTTTAGCAGTGGAAAGATAGGAAATATAAAATTCATCTCCCAAGAAAGCACCAATATATTTATTATTTTCTATACAGATATTGTGTAGAAAGTTGGAATAAAAGTCAGAGAAAACATGAAAAAATGGATCAAGATGAAGTAAAAAATGCTAATTAGCAATGTTTATCCCAATAGAAGTTGATTATCTCTGCTCTGTTTACTACTATTAAATACTATTTATGAATGGTAGATATATTAAAGAATTTCTAAGACATGGCATTAAGAAAACCTATAGAGAGCAATGAATATACTTAACATATCAAATTATGTTTTCTGAATATAATAACAATAGTAACAATAATTGCTATTAATCATACAGTAACTATTATCTATGTGTTAAGGATTAGGACATGTTCATTTTTACATATATTGTTCCAATTAACCACCATAATTTCCAAGAAAGTTAATTGTTAGTACATTAAATTTAAATTAATGAGTTGAATTGTCTAAGAAAATTAACTTAAGAAGTACCATATCATGGAGAGAATTCATAACTTCCAATAGAAATATCTATGTTTATATTTCTTAAGACTAAAGTTCCTTAAGGTATTGCTTCTCTTTGTAAATACACAAGGATTTATATGCAAAGTTCATATTCATCATATTCTAAATTTACCAATAATGACATCAGTTATCTTTGCCACATAAGCTCATCCTAAAACTTAATGACTAAGAGTTTTGCAAGGTGGACTGAGCTTGGTGGGAATAGCTAATTTCTGGTTTACTTAGTTTCAGTGGGCATAACTAGCTTTCAGCTGGAAGATATACTTTAATGATAGCTGACTAGAATGGAAAGTTGGTGTTGTTGACTGAGATCTCAGGGTGGTGTCATTGACCACAAGCTTTTGTCCTCTGTGTCTCCCTGTTAAGAATTGGTCTTCCTTACAAAACAGCAGCTGCATTCCAAGAAAGAACATTCCAGAGGACAATCCTTCATGAAAAAGGATTATTAAGCTTTTCCATCTATCTCACTGTCTCGCATCTCATCTATCAAGGCCTGTCACATGAACAAGCCCACTGTCAAAATATGATGAGAATAACAGAAAGCAGGAGAACTTGGAAATATGGACCATCAGGACCAATCAAATAACTAATCAACCAGCATATGATCCTTAAAAATTTGGTGTGAAAATGTGAGGCAAATGATGATCTTTATTTATGGAGTGAAATGTAAGAATAATGTGGAATGAAATGCTCCCTTTCACTGTAATACAAAATAGACATTAATAATTACAATTAAAAATCATTCATATGGATAAAGGTCTATATATCTAAAAATAATATTCACAAAATGTTTAAGTTAAATTTATTTATTTTTTATTGGTGCATTGTAATCTTAGATCTTGTTGAAGTTCATGGTGATAGAGGCAAATATGCACAAAGTACTCATTGAGCCCTCCCCCGTTCCTGCCCTATTCTCTTCCCCTCTCCTCCTTCCTGTGCTCAGCACAATGATTGGCTTTGATAAGTTTGTGTATGTACTTCATGACCATTGAGGTGTTTCCCTGTTCCCCCTTCCCATCTCCCTCAGTTAGGTGGCCTTCTTCACACATCTAAGGTTTCTCCTCCTTTGTCTGGAGTCCCTCCTATGTCCAATTTCTCCCTAATTTCTGCATATGAGGGAGGATATCTGACTTTTCACTTTTTGTCACTGACTAATCTCACTTAGTATAATGTTCTCCAGTTCCATCCTTTTCCCTGCAAATGACATTATTCTTCTTTATGACTGAATAGAATTCCAATGTGTATATATCTCATAGTTTTGTAATCCATTCATCTGTTGATGGACATCTTGGCTGGTTCCATGGCTTGGCAATTGGGAATTGTGCAACTATAAACATAGATATGCACGCATTAATCTGGTACTTTGGTTTTCACCCAGGAGTGGTATAGCTGGGTCATATGGTAGATTCATTCCCATTCTTCTGAGGATCCTCCACACTGTTTTCCAAAGTGGTTGCACTAATTTGCAATCCCAACAAGAGTGTTTCAGATTCCTACTTCTCCACATCCTTGCCAGAATTTCTTGTTTGTGTTTTTAATGATTGCCATTTTAATTGGGGTTAGGTGAAATCTCAGGGTAGATTCAATGCAATACCCATTAAATTAACAATGTCACTCTTCACAGACATAGAAAAATCAGTCCTTAAATTCATTTGGAACAAAAAAAAAAAAACTCGGAATACCAAAAGTAGCTCTCAGCAACAGGAACCATACAGGAGGAATCACAATACCTGATGTCAAACTATACTACAAAGCCATAGTAATGAAAACAGCATGGTATTGGCACAAAAGCAGACACATAGACCAATGGAGCAGAATAGAAGACTCAGAAACAAATCTGCACACTTACAGCCAATTGATCTTTGGCAAAGAGGCCAAAAATATACTCTGGAAAATAAGATAGCCTCTTCAACAAATGGTGTTGGCAAACTGGTTAACCACATGTGGAAAAGTTGAAATAACCCCATTTTCTCACGCTGCAAAAGAGTCACTTCAAAATGGATCAAAGACATGGATATTAGACCAGAGACCTTGCAGCTACTTGAAGAGGGCATAGGTCCAACACTTCAGCACATAGGAACAGGTAAAAACTTCCTCAACCAGACCCCAAAGGCACAAGAAATTAAAATGAGGATCTATACGTGGGATTGCATTAAACTGAAGAGCCTCTGTGCAGCAAAGGAAACTCTCAAGAACCTCAACAGAGAGCCAACAGAATGGGAGAAGATTTTTGCCAGCTACTCCTCTGATAGAGGACTAATATCTAGAATATACATAAAACTCAAGAAACTCACCGCTAAAAAAAATCAATAAAAATGGGCAAGTGAACTAAATAAACACTTCACAAAAGAAGAAATACAAATGGCCAAAAAATGTATGAAAAAAATGTTCAACATCATTAGTAATCAGAGAGATGCAAATCAAAACTACCCTGAGATTTCACCTAACTCCAATTAGGATGGAAATCATTAAAAACACAAAGAATAACAAATGCTGGTGATGATGTGGAGAAGTAGGAGTACTAATACACTGTTGGTGAGATTGCAAATTAGTGCAACCACTTTGGAAAACAGTGTGGAGGATCCTCAGAAGAATGGGAATGAATCTACCATATGACCCAGCTATAACACTCCTGGGAATCTACCCAAAAGAATGTAAACTAAACTACCGGAGTAATGCATGCATATCTATGTTTATAGCTGCACAATTCACAATTGCCAAACTATGGAACCAGCCAAGATGTCCATCAACAGATGAATGGATTACAAAACTGTGAGATATGTACACAATGGAATTTTACTCAACTATAAAGAAGAACAAAATTATGTCATTTGCAGGAAAATGGATGGAACTGGAGACTATTATGCTAAGTGAGATTAATCAGTCACAAAAAATGAAAAGTCTGATGTTCTCCCTAATATTGGAAACTAGGGAGAAATTGGGAAATAGAGGGACTCCTAATAAGGGAGGAGAAACCTTGGATGAATGAAGAAGGTGACCTGAGGGAGATGGGAGGGGGAAGATAGAAACACCTCAATGGTCATGAAGTGCATACACAAACTTATCAAAGTCAATCACTGTAGTGAGCATGGGAAGGAGGGAAAGGGAAGGGAACAGGGCAGGAATGGGGGGAGGGCTCAATGAGTGATGTGTGCATGTATGCCTCAACCACCATGAACTTCATCAAGATGTATGATTACAGTGCACCGATTTAAAAAATAAAAATATAAATGATGGTAAAATAATATGACACTGGAAAATCTCAACTTTTAAAATGTAATATTTATAATAATTAATTTACATTTATATTTAAATTCTGATTGTAAAAACTAAAAATATTAGTATTTGAGTCATGCCTATGCACATTATAACAACTTTGAAATACTTAAGTTCAATGAAAAAGAGGAATCTCCATAGAAATAAAATAACTATTATCAAACTAGAGAAAATATGACAGAAAAGAGAACTAAGTAACACATATTCAATATGCTTCTATTTATTAAAAATATTTTTATATTTTAATACAAATATTTTGTGTTTGTTTTAGATATTCACTGATACTATTTCTTAAAATATTTGCATATTTAATACGAATTATTTTAAAACTTTCTGACTATTAAACATATTAATTGATTCCTTAAAATTTGAGTTTTAAGCATGTAATCTTCAACTCACTTGAAAATATATTTATTTTAAAGATATTTTATTGGTGTATTATAATTATACATCGTAGTGAGGTTCAAAGTGACAATGCATACATACGCACAGCACTTGTGAATGTCCCCTGTGGTTCTCACTCTGCTCCAGATAATTCCATCTATGAACAAAGGATTGTTTGAGTAGCTTCTTCTTATAATAAAATAGATCTACACTAAGGAATACCAAGATACAATCCTAATTTAGTTTTTTTTTTTTTGCAATTACACTTATGTAGAAAACTGTTTCATTCACTGTTTTCCTTTAGATTATTTTTTAAGTAATCTTCATTTTACTTATTTCATTTACCAGAAACATTCAACTCCCAGTCTTGGTCAGGGATGCATGATGTGGATAATGATGTTTACATCAATCACTTCAATTTGCCTGGTTGTGCCAGGGCAATGTGTCAGGTTGTAGCCAGACCAAAGAAGCTGCCTGGAAACAGCATAGAAGACAGGTGGTTTATTGGGGAAAGCTAATCAGTGACTGCTCCAAGAAGTGTGGGGTGGAGACAGGCTGATAGCACCCCCAGAGCTCATGATGCTTTGGCAAGCAACACCTCCTCTCCCAGTAGTGGCTTGCTGGATAGGTGACACTTATCCTCCCCATAGTGCACTCAATTCTGTGCCTTCTCAATGCAGAGACATCAGCAACATCTGCTTGCTTAGCTGCTTATATGACCAACATTCAAAGAGCAACTGTCTTGCCATATGCACGGGAAAGTAGCTTTCTACAAATAGCACTAACTTGCCTTCATTCCCAGTGTGCAGAAGAGAAAGCCAATGTCCTGCAAGACAACGTGCATGTGGATTTTCCAGCCCAAGCTTGCTCTCTGTGCCCTTAACTTGGCTAGGTTTTGGGGAATGGAAAGGGGGCTTTCAGGAATATGGTATTTGACTGTCCCCCCCTTTTTTTTTTAGAGATGATACAAAGGGAAATAGCTGTCTAGCTTCTTATTTCTATGTAGAGAAACTTTTCCTAACCCTAAAATGAGCCTCCAATGTTGTTCATGGGAATATGTAGACACATCACTTATTGGTAAATTTGGAAATGTGGAAGTTGGCTTATCTACTTTTGGAAGGAGTTCTTCCTCATTCCAGTCTAAGTACAGTTCAGCCTAGGAATGAAACACATCTGCCAGTTCAGGAGTCCATTCAGCAGACCCATTCTATTTCCATATTAAGTTGTGCTTTCTGAAACAGATATGTAGGTTTCCATCTACTATCTATTGCTTTCTTAATTACAGAGAATTCAAATGCAGAAGAGAGTCTATTATTTCAATGATACCTCAGAGATTTGGATAACATTATTAATAGCATTAAGATAAAATTAATGCTTTATTAATAATAAATTCATTACCTTTTTTATAATGTGAGGTAGATTCTACACATCAAATTGTCAATATGCATATTAAATTTGTGTTAATAAATAATTTTTAAATCTTTGCAATTCATTTAATATGCATGCTGGGGTTATTGATCAAGAATTTCAATTTCCAATGAATTTTTTTCCTTATGGGTCCTATGGAAAACTTGGGTTCAAATAATGCATATAATGAATTTATATAATGAAATGTGTCACTGTATTTACCTTTTTAATGCAACTTTTCTAAAAACTAATGAAAGCTGGGTGTGGTGGCATACATCTGTAATCCCAGTATTTGGGAGGCTAAAACAGGAGGAGTGCAGTTTCCAGGCCAGCCTCAGCAATTTAGTGAGAACTTCAGTAACTTAGTGAGACCCTGTTTCAAAATAAAATATAAAAAATAGGACTGGGGGTGTAGCTCAGGTGTAGAATAAGATTCAACCTTCAGTACCATAAAGTAATAAAAACTAAATAAAAAGAATAACAAAGCTATTTAGTGAGCAGATGATTGCCAAATAAACACTCAGAATTAAGTGATAATAGCTATATCTTAGTTTTTCAGGGGTTTTAGTTTCTGTTGTTACTGCTTTCAGTAGCTATTAATTTCTATTTTCATAGGGCATATATTTTTGGGGATCAGAAATTATAAAAATAATAGAAGACAAAAGTTTTCTTCCCTCTGCTTTATGCCACATGAATGACCTGAATTCCAGGACCTTGCAAATCAGTGTAGCCTTTTGGAAGAAGGGGCTTCCTTGTTGGATTCTTTTTAAAAACCTTCCAGGATGGAATCAAGATGATGACGGAATAGGAGCCCCTGAACGAGCCTGTCTCAAAGTCATCTCAGAATTGCCCCAGGGGCTCAGAACTAAACAACATCATAGAGCCACAGAAGAACCCTAACCCAAAATCCAGTAACCGAGTATGAATACACAGACACAGAGTATACCAGCTACAGATTCCCACATAAAACTGCAATCCCATGTCAGCAGGATCAGTATGGAGCCATCTTACCCTGGACCCTACAGCTGGGGATAACAGCCCCTGGCACCACAGATGGATCAGAAGGAGAAACCAGAACAGAATTCTGTGAGTGGTGGGGCCATCACAGCAGCATATCGTGAATACCCTTCAAAGGCTGCCCTAACGTGGGCTCCTGCCAGAGCCACACAACCCCCCCCCACTGTGCTATGAGCCCATGAGATCCCTGGCATCCTGCATCAGAGCCCCACACCAGCTGAGACCTGGGTGCCCCTCCCCCATGCCCTGCCTAGGATAGCAACGCCATCCCATGTGACCCAGGCAGCCAACCGTGTCATCCCGCTTGACCAGGGCAACCAGCCACGACATCCCATGTGACCCAAGAGGCAACCTGTGCCGTCCCATGCGACCCAAGTGGCCAGCCGAGCCATCCCATGTGACCCAGGTGGCCAGACACCTGGTCCCATGTGACCCAGGCAGCCAGACTTGCTGTCCCATGCATCCAGGGTGAACAGCTGTGCCCTGCCTAGGCTGGTCACACCATCCCATAAGACCCAGGTGGTTAGCCATGCCATCCTATGCGACCCTGGCTGCCAGCCACGCCATCCTGTGGGACCCGGGCAACCCCCCAGCCCCACCTGGGCCAGACACGCTGTCCCAAGCAATCCAGGTGGCCCTGTGTGCCCCACTCTGGACTCCACCACCACCCAAGAACTGGGCAGCCCTTGAAGACCCACCTCGGAACCCCAAACCCTCTGGCGCTGTTACCAGAGACCCAGAACCTGCATCTCTCTCACCTGTGGGGGAGCCCCATGCCACACTTCAGAGCCTGGATACCCTCTGGCACTGCCACCTGAGACCTGAGCAACCCTCCATGCCACCTCAGAGCCAGGGCATACTCCAGCACTGCCACTCTAGATCCAGGAGCCTGCGCACCTCATGGTGGCCCATGTGCAATCCTCAGGACAATGCCTCAGTACCCATGCACCCTCAGGCACCACCACCTGATACCTGGAGTTCACACACCCCTAGGGCCCACGCGAGACACTCGGCACTATGCATCAGGACCTCAGAGACAAGCATCTTCTGGTACCATCAACCGCACCTCGGAGCCCACAACCAACACCGCGCCTCGAAGTGTCCCTCATGGGCCAACACCAAAGACCCAGAACCTGTGTGCCCCCCGCCACACACACACCGGGCCCCACCGGTCAAGCAGACAGGAGGGAACCACAGCCTGCAGCATACTGACCCAATTGGGACTACAGGGTCCATCAAAAGGTCTTATACATAAAAAGGATGATGATGCGGAGGAAACAGAAACACAAAATTGAAAACACTGAAAATACGAAAATGAGGAACAGTGAAGAAACAAGAAACACTCACAGTGCATCAAGTGAGATTACTGATACAGACCTACAGGAAATGCAAGATGGAGAATTCAGAATTTTGATCTGCAGAATGATGAAAGGCCTCAAAGAAAGTGTAGTAGATGAGATGAAGTAGAGGAGATAAAGGAGGAAGCTGAGGCTTTAAGAAAAAAATCAGAAACAAACACTGAACAAAATGAAGGAGTCAATAAATGAATTAAAAACTAAAATAGAAACCAACTTTAGTAGTCTCGACCACATGGAAAACAGGTATCACTCCTGGAAGACAGTTCATTCAAAATTGAAAACACAGTCAATGATATACAGAAGATATTACAACACACCCGGGCCATCCAAGAAATACAAGGCAATACAAGATGTCATAATCTAAGGATAAAAGGCATCAAAGAAGGATTAGAAACACAGACCAAGGGTATAAGAAACCTCTTCAAAGAAATAATTTCAGAGAATTTTCCAAACTTAGAAAAGGATTTGGACATTCACATACAAGAGACATATAGAACACCATTAAGACAGGACCAAATAGGACCTCACCACACCAAGTAATAATTAAAATGTCTAACGTAGAGGCCAAAGAAAGAATCCTAAAAGCAGCAAGAGCAAAAGAAGGGGTGACATACAGGAGCAAAACAATAAAAATCACCCTAGACTTCTCAACCCAAGTCAGGAATGACAGGAGGGATTGGTATGAAGTACTCCGGACTCTGGAAGAAAACATTTCCAACCAAGACTGACATATCCAGCAGAGCTATCATTTAAAATTGATGGAGAAATGAAAATGTTCCATGATAAATAAATACTTAAAGAATTCATGAGGACCAAGCCAACACTGGAGAAAATCTTAAAAGAAATAAATCACAAAGATGGGGAAACAAGCAATTTTCAGAACCACCGGAGAGGTGAACCAAATGAGATAGGCAACTAAATAAGGAGATTTGTCACTACAGCAAACAGAAAAT
>PVJS01003362.1:47071-76367 GCA_004027185.1 Glis glis
TCATAAAACAAATTCTTCAGGACATCAGGTCCCAAATAGACCCAAACACAATAATATTGGGAGACTTCAACACACCACTCATTCCACTAGATTGATCATCCAGACAAAAGATGAATGAAGATTGTTCAGACCTAAAGAAAACTATAGACCAAATGGATCTAATAGACACATACAGATTATTTCAACCAGCAACACCTGAATATACATTTTTCTCAGCTGCCTAGGGAACATTCTTCAAAATCACCCACCTACTGGGTCACAAAACAAGCACCAGCAAATTCAAAAGATGTGATATAATTCCCTGCATTTTCTCAGCTCACAATGGAATGAAACTGGAAATTAACAACAGGAAGAAAAAAAGTAATCACATAAGTACATGGAGAATGAATGATACACTCCTGAATGAGGAAAGGATCAGAAAAGAAATAAGGGGAGAAATAAAAAAATCCTGGAATTAAATGAAAATAGAGACACAATGCACCAAAATCTATGGGACACTTTGAAGGCAGTGTTAAGAGGAAAATTTATAGCTTTGAGTGCCCACATAAGAAAAAGAGAAGACATCCAAATAAATAACCTAATGACACACCTCAAGGATGTTGAAAAACAGGAACAGTCGAATCCCAAAGCCAGTAGGAGGCAGGAAATAACTAAAATCAGAGCAGAAATTAATGAAATGGAGAATAAAAAACAATAGAAAGAATCAACAAAACAAGAGGCTGGTTCTTTAAGAAGATTAACAAGATTGACAAACCACTAGCTAACCTAACCAAAAGAAGGAGAGAATCAACCCAAATTACCAAAATCAGAAATGAAAAAGAGGACATCACCACAGATAGTGGAGAAATCCAGAGGATCATAAGAAACTTCTTTAAAAATTTATATTCCAATAAAATGGAAAACATGGAAGAGGCCGAAAGATTACTATACACATACAACCTACCTAAATTGAACCAAGAGGATATAGAAAACCTGAATCAACCAATAGGAGGCACAGAGATAGAAACAGCAATAAAAGACTTCCATCAAAGAAAAGCCCAGATCCAGATGGTTTTCCAGCCGAATTCTACAAAACCTATACAAAGAACTAAAACTAGTATTTCACAAATTATTCTGTGAAATTGAAAGAGATGGAATTCGACCAAATTCCTTTTATGAGGCCAACATCATATTAATACTAAGACCAAATAAAGACACCTCAAGAAAAGAGAATTACAGACCAAAATCATTAATGAACATAGATACAAAAATTCTAAATAAAATACTAGCCATGCACATTCAAACCATATTGAGAAAATCGTACACCATGACCAACTTGGTTTCATCCCAGGAAAGCAAGCCTGGTTCAACATATGCAAAACAATACACGTTATTCACCATATAAATCGAAGTAAAAACAAGAATCACATGATCATTTCAATAGATGTGGAAAAAGCATTTGACAAAATTCAACACCCATTCATGTTAACAACTCTACAGAAGATCAGAATAGAAGGAACATAACTCAACATCATTAAATCAATATATAAGAAACCCAAAGCCAACATCATATTGAATGGGGGAAAATTGCCAAAATTCCACTTAAAAACAGGAACAAGACAAGGTTGCCCACTATCACCACTCCTTTTCAATATAGTCCTCAAAACTCTTGCCAGAGCAATAAGACAGGAGAAAAATATCTAAGGAATTCAAATAGGAAAAGAACTAAAATTATCCTTATTTGCAGATGACATGATCCTATACCTAGAAGACCCAGAGAACTCAACCAAAAATCTACTAGAGCTGATCAACAAATTCAGCAAAGTAGCTGGATACAAGATCAACCTAAAAAACTCAGTAGCTTTCATATATGCCAACCATGAATCCACTGAGAAAGAAATCCAGAAAACAATACCATTCACAACAACTTCAAAACCAATCAAATACCTAGGAATAAACTTAACCAAAGAGGTAAAAGACCTCTACAATGAAAACTATAGAACACTGAAGAAAGAAATCAAAGAAGATCTTAGAAGATGGAAAGATCTCCCCTGCTCTTGGATAGGCAGAATAAATATTATCAAAATGGCCATTCCGCCAAAAATGATCTATAGAATCAACACAATCCCTATCAAAATACCAACATCATTTTTCACAGATCTAGAAAAATCAGTCATTAATTTCATATGGAGAAACAAAAAACCAAGAATAGCCAAAGCAATACTCAGGAATAAGAATTTTGCAGGAGGCATAACAATTCCTGATTTCAAATTGTACTGTAGAGCTATAGCAATAAAAACAGCATGGTATTGGCACAAAAACAGACACATAGACCAGTGGAACAGAATAGAAGATACAGAAACAAGTTCACAAACTTATAGTCAATTGATTTTTGACAAAGGTGCTAAACACATACGTTGGAGAAAGCACAGTCTTTTCAACAAATGGTGCCGGGAAAACTGGTTATCTACCTGTAGAAAAATCGGACTAAATCCTTACCTCTCACCCTGCACAGGAGTCAACTCGAGATGGATTAAAGACCTGGAAGTTAGACCAGAGTCTGTGAAATTATTATAAGAAGGCATAGGTTCAACACTCCAACATATAGGCACAGATAGAAACTTCCTCAACAAGACCTCCAAAGCACAGGAAATTAAAACAAGAATTAATAAGTGGGATAGCATTAAACTACAAAGCTTCTGTTAATCAAAGGAAACCATCAAGAGCCTAAAGAGAAAGCCTACGGAATGGGTGAAGATCTTTGCAAGCTATCCCTCTGACAGAGGTCTAATATCTAGGATATACAAAGAACTTAAAAGACTTTACACTAAGAATTCAAATAACCCGATCAAGAAGTGGGCAACTGAAATGAATAGACACTTCACAAAAGAAGAGATACAAATGGCCAATAGATACATGAAAAAATGTTCAACATCATTAGCAATCAGGGAGATGCAAATCAACACTACTCTAAGATTTCATCTGACCCCAATTAGAATGGCAAGCATTAAGAAGTCAAACAACAACAAATGTTGGCGAGGATGTGGGGAAATTGGGACTCTTCTACACTGTTGGTAGGATTGCAAACTAGTTCAACCACTATGGAGATCAGTGTGGAGATTCCTCAGAAAATTGGGAATGGATCCACCATATGATCTGGCTATACAACTACTGGGTATCATACCAAAGGGATTGAAACTACAAAACAACAGTAATATATGCATACCCATGTTCATAGCAGCACAATTCACAGTGGCCAAATTATGGAACCAATCTAGATGTCCATCAACAGATGAGTGGATTACAAAATTGTGGGAAATACACACAATGGAATTCTACTCAACAATAAAGAAGAACAAAATAACATCATTTGCAAGAAAGTGGAAGGATCTGGAGAACATTATATTAAGTGAGATCAGTTAATCACAAAAAAAGAAGAGACATATGTTTTTATTAATATGTGCAACCTAGGGAGTAGTGGGGACACACCAGGGACTCCGGTTGATAATGGAGAACTCTCAGTGGGGCAAGGGAAGTGGTACAAGGGAAGGGGAAGGGCAAGAAAGGAGCAAATCAGTGGAATTACTATCATAAACAATATGTACATGTGAGAATAAACCAACATCATTCTTGGTACTTAATACGGGTGGGGGAAAGTGGGGGGACACCAAGAGCTGTGTTCATATACATTAACATCAAAAGATATCATTGTGATGTAAGACTCTAATGCACCAATAAAAGCACGTTAAAAAAATAATATCAATAAAAAAACTTCCAGTGCATTTACTCTTTTATAATTGGGCTCAATTATTTCAACTTCATCATCACCTGTTTTATTACCTGGAAAACTGTTATTATAATTCTTAAGTAACAGGGATGTCAAGGATTAAAGGTATGGGACTAAATTTATGCAAAGAATATAATATTTAAATATAATAATCATTTCCTTTTTCATATGTTTTTGTATGCATCCTTTCTCATGATCAGAATAAGACTTTCATTTTGCCTCAAAAATATCAGGGCAATGAAACTATAAAAATTAAAAATATCTATAACTCATATTTTTGTGGGAATATAGCATTCTGACAATAAGACTTAAATTTGGAATGAAATTTTCTAAATTTTTTAACCATGGAACATAACTAAGCCAGGTATGGTGGCGCATGCTTGTAATTCCAGTACTTGGGAGGCAGAGACAGGAGGATTGCAGGTTTGCAGACAGCCTCAACTACCTAGTGAGGCATTCTGCAACTTTCTCACTAGACCTTGTTTCAAAATAAAGAATAAAAATAGGTCTGGGGTGTAATTCGGAGGTGGAATGCCCCTGGGTTCAATACCCAGTACTGCAAAAGAAAAAAAAAAAAAGGAAACAGGGTCTTTTTAAGTTACTGTGTGCTGGCCTGTGATCCTCTTTTCTCAGTCTCCCAAGTACTCAGACTAAAGGTGTGCACCACTGCTCCTGGCTCAAGTAATTCTATTATCTAAGAATTGATGACTTGAGGTAATTTTATTTTAATATACACTTCACTATCTTTCAGCTGCTTAATTTTCTTCTTTACTCCAAGGTTCAGTACTCATTTATTCTAACAGAAGATTTTCTAAAAGATGTTTCTAAATCCATAGCTTGACACAGTGGTGCATGACTGTAATCCCAGCACTTGGGAGGCTGAGACAGGAGGATCACAGGTTTGCAGCCAGCCTCAGCTACTTAGTGAGGCCCTTCCCAACTTAGTGAGAGCCTGTTTCAAAATAAGGAATACAAAATAGGGCTGGGGGTATAGCTCGGAGGTAGAATGCCCCTGGGTTCAATCCCCAGTACCGCAAAAAAAAAAATAACTAACTGAAAATATGATGGATAGAAAATGTATCCAATCTAACGTGGATGTGAACAGAATTTCTGATGGAAATTAGAAAAAATGTAACAAGAAGAAAAGTATCAGGGGTCTAAATTCCCTCCTCCCTAATTGTATTGGACAGGGTTCACTAGATTAACAGAATTCACAGAATGAGTATATTTGAAAAAGGGATTTATCAGATGGGCTTACAGTTTGAAGCAATGTAGTCCCAAGTTCTGACTGCACGTGGAGAGTCAGAGGAACCAGTAGCTGGTTGAGCGGTCTAAGAGCTGGAGTCTTAGGATCGGAGCAACCACTAATTCAGTCCCAGTCCAAGATGCGAAGATCAGGAAGCTCTTCGGAGAAATGATGGTGAAGTTTCAGTTCGAAGGGCTGGAGGCCTACAATCTCAGACAAGAGCAGAAGATCAAGAAGCTCTTCAGAGAAACGGCGAAGTTCCAGTTCTATGAGCCGGAGGCCGACGATCTCAGGTGAGAGCAGATGCGTTTTCTTCGGAAAGAGTCGCACAGTGTCCTACGCGGCTTCTCCCTCTTTTATCTAAGTCCTGCACCTATCAGAATCCTGCTGCCTACATTCAGGGCAGGGCTTTCTGTTTAATCTGCTGTTATACACCCAAAGTCACATGATCTTGGGTGTGTCATGATCAGGTCAAGTTGACAAACTAGATTGACTATCACACTAATATTGGAAACAATTCAATGATTGGCAATTGAGTAAAGGGCTTGAATTTAGAAAAATCACAAGGTAGCATGTATATTATTTATTAGATGCAAATATTTTCTTTCTGATGAAAATGATCAATCCCAAAATTTATTGCCTTCAGAAATATTAAGTCATTTTACATCTAACCAAGCACTCAACAATTTTTTATTTAATTGATTATTATTTTTTTACTTCTCAAATGCTCTAGGATGAATTCTTTGATGTTAAAATTAGAGAATAAAATAAAAAACTTTCATCAATTGCATTCAAAATAGCCATAGAGTAGAGCAAGAGAAACAATAATTTCAAAAACAAAACTTTGCTTTATAAAAACACATTGTCATATTCAAGACAAACTGATTCATTTTGTGAACATATAAAAGGAGAGAATTGACTGAATCAAAAAGATCAAATGTAAATTTACTGTATACTTAAAAGGGAATTCAACACAGCACATTTATCTTGTGGTCTTATTAACATCACTTCAGGCTAAATACAATACCCATGCATCATCAAAGAATTTACAGGCATATTCAGTTTGCTCTGATTTATCAAATGCATTTCTCATTGAGTAATCATTTTTTCATTACTCATATAAATTTTTAGTTAATTTTTTTAGTCCTTTATTCTAAATAGTGTTCTCATAATTGTTACTTTGCACAGGGTAAATCTCTAAAATATGATATATAGCTCAGAGTTTAGAGAATATGCTTAAACTGATCCTTCAGGCATTGTCTATTGACTTCCCACCATAGAAATTATAAGACTCAATTTCCTTTTTCCCTCTCGGCTCCAGCTCACAGATACATTGTCCATCCACAACCCTCTAGAAATGTAGAGATTCTCATATTGGTGAGGTCCATATTAAATGTTGGCATTGTTATCAAGTTAGTAAATTCTATTCATAAATGAGCCACATAGTAGACATGCTTACTTATTTCAATCACCATACATTTTATTTTTCTGAGTTAATTTAACTTATAGCTACATTTACTTAATTTTCTGTGTCTCAACAATTTAGCCATTATTTTATTTGGTGTTAGTTAATCTTCTCTTTAGATGTTCACTGATGTGTGTTATTTAACAATTTTATTCTTAAAGAAGTCTCTCCCAAAGACTTTGGTACATTTTAATCCACCTTGTCTCCCTTTTTCCACTTGGTGCCCATGTTACTATATGGATAGTATCACCTTTTTCTCCCCTTGGGGACTTGATTTGCCTCTCCTACATGCTGAGATTTGGTTTTCTTCAGTCTGCATTATTGCATTAGCCTGGCTTCTCTGGAGAAATAGAAAAAGAGGCATATGTATGAAGATTCTCCATGAGGGATTGGCTCATACAATTATAGAGTCTGAGATGTCCCACCATCTGACGACTGCAAACTGGAAACCCAGGAGAGCCAGTGGTTTAATTCAATCTCAGTTCAAGACCCGAGTACCAGGAACTGATGGTGTAAATCCCAGTTCAAGAGTAAGAAAAGAAGAGATGAGATTCCCCAGTGCAATGAGTGAGATAGGAGAAAGGGGGTGAATTCCTCCTTACAATGTCTTTTGTTCTCTTCAGGTCCTCAACAGATTGGATGATACCCACCACATCGGGAAGGGAAATCTACTTGAGAGAGGTCACCAGAACCCATAAGTGCCCTCACAGAAACATCTAGAAACAGCACATAATCCAGGTACCCTGTGGACCACTGAAATTGACACATAAAGTTAACTATCACAGTCACCTCAGTATAACTTCTCTTCCTAGGAAAGTATATGTGGGGTGACAGGTGCTTGATACACTGAATTTCTGATACATGATTACAGGTCAGATGTGTATAAACTAGAAAACAATTATTTTTAAAATGATGAATACATTGCTCCACTGTCATATCTTTTGCTTTTCTGTTTTGCTGTTTAGAAATGTGAGATCATATGAATTCCTCATCTTTTTATATGATCCATTCTCTCTCTCTCTCTCTCTCTCTCTCTTTCTCACTGTTTCTCTCTCATCATCTCCTTCTATCTCTTTTTCTTTCTGTATCCCTTCCTCTTTTTTGTAAATTATCCTACCTTAGTGAACATATACATTCACCCACTGTGTGTGGATTCATTGAAATAAATATTATTTAGCCTAATATATGTTCACTGTCAAAGATTTTCTAACACTGTTTCTCTTTGTGAATAATTTATGGCGTTATGTTTAATGTCTTCTGCTGATTCTTCTTTCTTCTATTCTCCATATCTCTCTTACTCTGCATTTCTTCCTTCAAGAGCATATTCTCAACATTCAAATAGTGTTTTTCTAGTACTTTTTCTTAAAAAAAAATCAGAATCATGATTTTAATTTGTGGAATTCTTTCCTGATTTTATATGGTATGGTGCTTTTTGGCCATAGATTCAATATCTTCATGAGCTTTCTATTTTCTGTTCTTGTTTCCAGAGTGCTGGTCATCCAAGGAGCTTCAGTGAACATTGATAGGAATGGTACACAAAGGGCCAGGCTTCACTCTCAGTCTCTTTGGTATTTGTCTTGGGCTGGTGAGCAGTCCTCCTGGAAAGTCTATATGGGGGAGGGCTAATTGACAGATGTGTGCATGTATACTTCTACCACGTTGAAACCCATCAAGAATGTATGATTACAATGCGACAATAAATAAAAAATAATCATAATGATTTCTGTGTAGGTGTAGTACCTTTCTCTAAAAAAATGTCTGAAATGCCCTAATCGTTAGGCCTTCCTTACCATCTCCAGAGAACAAACTGGCATTCTTTGGCCTGTTTTGATAAACTCTCAGTCATGATTCTGAATGCAGTGAAGGAAAAAATTCATGGATTCTTTCATAGTTTCAAATGATTGTTCTAATATTGTGACCACAGTGCCATGAGTACTTGCAGAGATATCAGACACTGCTGATTCATACAACTTTTAAATAGTCTCTGTTATAAATAATAAATTTGATCATTAGCTTTCCCCACTGCCAATTTGGAATTTATCATTTTCTGGCCTCATAAATTAGTTCCCCCTTAATCATTTTACATTGTTCAACATATTATTGCAGTTCTTTCCTTTTATTCCTTTCTTCTGAGTATTTTGCCTTAAATAATTAACTTATTTTATTTTCAAAAGCAACTTTAGTTTTAGTATACATGCTCTTGAGGCAGAGGGGTCTTCACAAAGAAAGGTGATATAAAATTATGAATAAAATACAAAATTAGATAAGGGATCTTGGAAGAATTCCAGGCAATTAGATGCCCTAAATTTTAATATTTAACTTACTTGATAAATCCATTTCTGACCTTAATGTCAGTGGTTTTTGGAAGACAAATAAGTTAGATGCTTATTTTCAGTTTTCTATCATTACCCCAGTGTCTTAGTGTCATATTTGAATCACATTGAAAATATGATTACTCAAAAGAATTATGTATGGGAAGAGTCCATCATTAATTTTCTTTGTAGTACATTTTGTGGTAATTGAATCAAGTTTTGCTCATTGTATCAATATATAATTAGAACTTTGTGTTTTTACAAACTTTGAATACTTATGCAACTTTTTAAAAATTTAACTTATTCTGTCATATATACAAACTACTATCAACGTGGTTAAACCTACTGTCTCACAGGATAAAAGCACATATCAACTCCATAAATATGACTTTTTGAATCAGCAAGTGTATGACAGTGATGAGTGCTAAAGAAAAAATAAATATAAAAGTGGGAAAAGAAGAATCTTGGAGGAAAGTTGCAATTTTAAATGAGATGAGATTGACCTCAAAGAAGTGACAATTAAAATCGATTAATCTCTGGAAAACAGGAGTTCAATCAGAAATAACTGCAAGTGCAAAGTGCCCGAGTTAGGAACTCCTGGTATATATTAGGCACCAAGAGAAAGTGGATGGCTGTGAAATACAGCAAGGAACCGTATCACCAGTTACAGGAGGAAAGGTCCCAGTTGTAGAAGCAGGGGCAGGAGGGTATATTAAATAGAATCTCTTAGGCTCTTCTATAAATTTTGGCTTTGAGATAGATTGTTAGCTATTTCAGGGCTTGATAACAGATTAAATGTTAATCTTGATATATTCTTCATTGATAATCCTAATAGTTTTTGAAGAGTTCACTGAAATTAACAGGAGAGAGAACATAATATGAATGTATAGATGAGGAAATAAATGGAAACAATTAGAAGAAATGATTCAATGGCATGACATGTATAATGGTTAATAAAGTGCCTAGCCTAAAGAAAAGCATGCATCTTGTAGGTATTATCATGTAAATTAAAGTGCACATAAACACAAAAATCAATCTAGTCTATTGTTAAATTGATGAGCACCCTAAGAAAGCAAGTCGCAAATTTAAAAGATCACTAAATATGTCATTTTCAAACAAGGGGCAGCATAATATATATCTCCAGATAAAGAAACATTTGGATTCATCTAGACACCTTTATCATCATTTGAAATTGTAAAGTTCTAATTCTAATTTCTATATTTTCCAAATTTAAGTTTTAACTTTTATTAATATATGATTATTGATTTATAGGTTAATCTCCCTTTCTCAATTTCTCTACACACACACACACACACACACACACACACACACACACCATGAATTATTTGTATAGCACAAATTATATGGTACTTTTTACTAACACAATTAACTGTACACATTAATTGGGTCAGTGTGATATTTCCAGAAATGAATATAGTGTGCACTAATCAAATCCAACCATCCTTTTTCTACCCCCTCCTTTCTATCCCCTCTTCCTTTCAGATCCCTAGTAATCAATATTGAACTTGCAGGTCAATGTGTTTTAGATTTTACAAATGAGGGATAACATCTGATTCTTGTTTTTCCGTGTCTGGCTAATTCCACGTAGCATAATGTTCTCCAGTCCATCCACACTTCACATGACAGACCCTATTCTTCTTTATGGCAGATATCCACTGTGCAAATAGACCGCATTTTCTTTTTCCATTCACCCCACGATGAGCGCTCATGCTGATTCTATATTGTATTAGTTCCCATTTCATCACTGTGACCAAAACACTAGAGGAGAACAGCTTAGAGAAGGAAAGAACTATTTGGCTCAAGGCTTCAGAGGTCCGTTCCCTATTGAGCTGACTCCAAAGCAGGAATATCCTGGGGAAAGAGTGTAGCAGAGGGAAGCTGCTCAGAGAAACCGTGAAGCAGAGAGTGGAAGGGACCAGGGATGGATGTCATCCCCAAGACCATGCAGTTACCACCCAATAAATCCATTTGAGTTACTAACCCGTCAATGGCTTTATCTACTGATGAGATTAGAGCCCTGGTTCAATTATTTCGGTTCTGACCATTTCTGCATTAACCATCACGTGAGCTTTTCCAGGGAACATTCTCTATCCAAACCATAAGACATACCTTAACTATTGTGAATAGTGCTGTGATAACCATGGGTGTACAAGTATCCCTTGGGTATGCTGACTTTATTTCTGTAGGGTATGTACCCAGAAGTGGGATGGCTGGATGATATAGTAGTTCTATTTTTTAGTTTTTTAAGGAACATCCATATTGTTGTCCATAATGTCTTCTCTAATTTTCATTCCCACAAACAGTGTACAAGAATTCCTTTTTCCTACCTTCTCATCAGCATTTATTTTTTAAGATAATTTTTAGCTGGGTGTGGTGGCGCACACTTGTAATCCCAGTACTTGGGAGGCTGAGACCGGAGGATCCAGGTTCGCGGCCAGCCTCAGCTACTTAGTGAGGCCCTCCGCAACTTTGTGAGACCCTGTTTCAAAATAAAGAATAAAAAAAAATAGGGCTGGGGGTGTAGTTTGGATATAGAATGCCCCTGGGTTCAATCCCTAGTACTGCAAAAAAAAATTTAAATTTAAAAAGGCCACAGTGAATTTTAAAGAAGTTAGGGATGATCTATTTATACAGAGAGAAAATTTCAGTAAGCATAGACCATTAATGCAAGTTTGTTAAACAGTCTTTTCTGAAACTTTTAAAAAATATTCATGTACATGGAGATTAGGAGTAGTAACAACCTCATATCCTATAAGGAAACACTATAGAATAATTTGAACAAGATGGAAAGATGATACGGGAACTTAACCACTGCATGGCTTTGAATGTTTAAGCATGATAAAGAATTTAAAGGAAAGTTTTCAGAGTCTCTATTATCCTCATCTGAGTTGAATATGTTTAGACATATTGTCTGGTATCGCTGCATGGGACGCAAAGTCAGCAGGGAGAAAAAAATAAGACTAAAAAAATGATGTACATTTTGAATTTTAGTAAAGAAAAAGTGTCAAAATAAATAAGAAAAACAGCTAATTTTTATATCACTATTTCACAATTGCCTGAATAAGATTGTATGCTTAGAGGTAAACATGGCAAGAAGGTGAGTTAACCTACTAAAAGAAAGATGCTAACTTCACATAATTGGTTAGAAAAACTGCACATTAGAGACAGTTGGATTGTGTACTTTTTTTTTTTTTTTTTGCGGTACCGGGTATTGAACCCAGGGGCTTTCTACCTCCGCGCTACACCCGGCCCTATTTCTTTTATACTTTATTTTGAAACCGGGTCTCAGGAAGTTGCGGAGGGCCTCACTAGGTAGAGAGAGAGAGAGAGAGAGAGAGAGAGAGACTGGGAGAGCTAGAGAGCTGAGGCTGGCTGCAAACCTGGATCCTCCGGTCTCCGCCTCCCAAAGTACTGGGATTACAAGCGTGCGCCACCACGCCCGGCTAAGAATTAACTTTTTCCCTAAAGGTCTCTATTAGCATATTTCTGAAAGGAAGTCATGAGGAATCCAGCTACTAAATTCCACCAAACTGTCAATCTCAGCCCTTTGTATTGGGGGGCGGAGGGGAGGCGGGAAGGGGGGGCACCAAGTGCTGTGTGCACGTATGTTACTACCAACTCGATTTCCATTGTGACGTGAGACTGTAATGCACCAATAAAAGCACAGAAAAAATAAATAAATATAAATTCCACCAAACTTCATGGAATCTGGTATTATGAACACCCACAAAAAAAAAATTCCCCTTACTCTCTTTCCTCTGTTCCCCTGAGGTTGCAGGCCAGTGATCCAGAGCATCTTTTGTGGGGATCGCAGGTACCAAGGCAATTCTGCCTTCAGGGTGGAGCTTATGGATGACCGTGAATTCCAGACAATAAGAGTAATAATAGTATGAAGATGACTTATAATTCCTAGATTCAGACATCTTTTGGAGAATGCATCAGAAAACTTGTGGTCAAATAAGGAAAACAAACAAAATCAGAATTGTCTTAAAGTAAGGGAAATTTATTATTTCCGTTGACAGAATGATTTTTTAAAAAGGCAATTTTAGATTTAATTAACAAGGATTTCTACAGTATCATTGAGGAATATCATTAATGTCATATATTAATATCATCAAGGAGCATGTCTTATCAAGTATTCCCTTTTGCTATTTTCGGCATGCCTGTTCTTATTCAGTTTTGTCCTTTCATGTTTATAAAATGGACAAAGGCATTTCAATAATTCAATAGTCTCACAGAAAAATCTAAAACCACAGGCGAAGAGAACATGTTCCTATTGCATGTCCTTATTCAGAGAAAGGAAAACTTTTTTAGAAGTCTTGCATAGCCCTGCAGATTATTTCAACTATGAACAATGCCTGTCAGAAATCTACATAGATATGCAAAAATGCCTGTGAGTTATCAATAAAAATGAAAGCATAAAAGGTATATGTGTAATATGCTTTTAAATTAGGATAATAGTAATTTTTCTTCCATTGAGATATTTTTAAATATAAAAAGATTGAATGTACTCAAAACAATACTTTAGGCCTTTTGTTACATTGACAAGAGCAAAGAAATTCATTCTTTGCAGTTGACATTTCTAACTCCTGTTGTGAATTCATTTTTCATAATGGTATTTTAAAAGGATGTCAGTTTTAAGTTATCCTTTGTTGATTTAATTCAAACTGCTTGGCATTTATTTTGTTGTATTTGTTTTTCTCTTCTTTTTTTCTGACACTTTATGCTGCTATGGGTAAACTGCTTTGTGAATCCAAAACAGAACAAAGCATAAAAGTTGGCACATCATTTATTATTTTACTTATTCCACCTTTCAAAATTAGACACTGCACATTAAATCTTTTTAAGTGAACTTACACAATACTGGGGCATTCATTCATATATTATGAAGCATATATTATTTGACTGATATTAGGTACCCATCCCAGTCTAGTAGCCTCTAGTGTAAAAGATCAGTGGTCAGTTTTATCCATCAATTCACAAGCTCTTTCTTTTAATATCTAAGTAGTTAATAAACTGGAGATTTTTTCAGTCTATTAGCATGCATCATTTAAGAAGAATCAAAGAATTCTATAATAGACAATAGATAATAGTAGCAAACATAAATCACATGTTTAGAGGATAATACATGTTGTTCTATTATGCATGCATATATATTTCAAATATCTATTGAAATTATTCATGTGATATGTTATTACTTTTATGCATCTCACAGATGAGAAAACATGCATGAGGTGGTAGTGTGGATTTCATGCAAGGTGGCTTTCTTCTTTTTTTTTTTTTTGCGGTACCGGGGATTGAACCCAGGGGCGTTTTACCTCCGAGCTACACCCCCGGCCCTATTTTTTATACTTTATTTTGAAACCGGGTCTCACAAAGTTGTGGAGGGCCTCACTAAGTAGCTGAGGCTGGCCACGAACCTGGATCCTCCGGTCTCCGCCTCCCAAGTACTGGGATTACAAGCATGTGCCACCATGCCTGGCTGGCTTTCTTCTTTGGGAGGATTTTCTTCACCAGTGTCTTTAAGGAATATTAAAGTTGTAGTGCTGCAGCTGTCCATTTTCAATAGTGTCAGGATATCATATAGAACCATCTGGAAACGAGGTTCAGGCTTATCTTCCTGTGTCAACTGATCATATAGAATTCCTAATGGAACTATAAATTTAGGCCATGAGAAAAGATAATACAACAAAGGTATCTATCTGCCCTATCTGCATGCCATATGGTAGTACCTTCAAGGCTAAATTGAGCTCTTTCTCATATGAATGATTTTCATTTGAAAATAGAATGTATATGTGGATGCTCATGCTTAAGGCGTGATTCAACAGACCCTGCTCTTAAGGCAAAGCCCAGTTTTCATTCTCCATGAAGACCCAGTAGTAACCCCAAACTATTTACTCTAAAGGAAAGTAGTTATGTGCAAAGAATGATAGGGCTTTGGCCCCAAATGCTAAGACCTTTCACTGTGATTGAATTATCAGGGCTTACCAAAGGCTCTGCATAGTATCTCCTATCACTGTCATTTTAAGCACCATTGGATCATATGGCCTGAGTAGTAAAACATTTTTCATAGCAGGCTAAGCCATTGTATATCCTTCTCTTTTTCTGAGAGTCACTTAAAATTAGCGTCTCTGCAGGCCATTCAGTCAAAGGGGCAGACTAGAACATTCACATGTGGTATATGTTGTCTCCAAAATACAAGAAGACCAGTAGATGGTTTTTGTCATTGTTGTTGTTGTTTTTAATGTTAAATGGGGCCAGATGCAACATCTTATCCTTTGCCTTACACGGCATATCAAGATATAGTCCACACTACTGGACCACAGCAAATTTCACCGAGGTAGAAGACCCTTAATTAAATACGGGGAGATTTATTTATAACCTCCCAACATACAAATATCTATGAAGATGTCTAGAGCTAGTTCCTAATTTCTACTAAGTCCAATCAGCACAATATTACAATGAGATGGACCAGTATTATGTCTTATAGAAGATAAAAGTGACCAAAATCCCTGCCAACGATATGGTTGCATAGGGTCATAGAGTTGGTATCGTCCCCTGGAGAAGACAGTGAATGAAATGTATTGCTAGCCTTGCTATGAGGAAGAGATCTGCAGCTTGCCGCATTTACTAATAGAAGGGGATAAAATCATTTACCAGGTGAATAGGTGAATAGTTGCATGCCAGTATCTGGGGATGTATTAATTTGCTCAAGCAACAAAATTGCATCTGGAACAGCAGCTGCATTTAGTCACCAGAGTAAATTCACAGTAATCTATTGTCCTTTTCTGCACAGACCAACTAGGCAAGTTAATTGGAGGATACAGTGGGAATAATTACCCCTGCATTTTTCAGGTCCTTAGTGTACTAATTTGTATAATCCATCCAGGAATGGTATTATTTTTGGTTTACCATGCACATAGTTTTCCATTTTGCATTACTACCAAACAGCCCTCTATACAGGCCAAAGAACTAATATCAGGATTCTGCCATTGCTGAGTATGCCTATTTTAATTATGCATTCTGGAATTGTCATAGTTTGGAAATTTAGTTTAAAGCTTCATTGATCACCTGACTTTCATAAGCTTTTACTCTTTACAATGGACTATGGTAATATTTTGAATCTAGTGGAGAGAAGACTGTATATGAGTCTCCCCAAACAACTTTATATTAGTTAAGAGCATCCAATGGATTGTCTTAAGAGTCTTTTGTGTTTTTATTGCCTTATGCCATGAAGTACCAGTTTTTCCTTTCCCACTAAAAATAAAATTATTAGTGCCTCTAAATCCAATCAGACTGGAAATCCAATTCTGTGTCACACAGACCTGATTAAAAAACTCATCCTTAAGATTCTGTTCCTCTAAAACTACTCTCAGTCCTCTGTATAAGTCAGAGTTCTCTAGAGAACCAGAACTAGTAAGAGATATTCACTAAGATATTTATTGCAAGAAATTCACTTACACTATTGTGGGAGCTAGGAAGGTGAGTCTAAAATCAATAGATGTGCCATCAAGAAGAGTGCTCAATCTCTTGGGCAGAGCCTGAAACTGCTTTCCACTGGGGGAATTTTTTCTTCCTTAGGGAAGCCCCAACTCTACTTTTAAGGTCTTTCCTCTGATTGAACCAGGTTCACCCAGATTATCTACACTTAAACTGAGAGTGAGTAAATATTATGGAGATGTGTTTTACTGATGCATCGTATTTATACATCATGGTGAGGGTCAGAGTGATGGAAACACACATGCACATAGCACTGGTTTTGTGTTTCCCTCCAGTTTCTCTCCACTCTCCATCCCTACATAGCATTAACGTTGACATGTAACCTCATATATGAACAAAAGATTATTTGAACTGTTTCCATCATCAAATCTCCCCTTTCATCTCCCCCCACTACCCAAGACCACTTCTACTATTCTACTAGCATCTCCCCTCATTTATCTGAAATGCTCTTAGTTTTTCAATTTCTCTCTAGTTTCCACATATGAGAGAAAACAAAGGATCCTTCACTTTCTGTGACTGGCTAATCTCACTTAACATAATATTCTCTAGTTCCATCCATTTTCCTGCAAATGACATAATTATGTTCTTTTTTATTGCTCAGTAAAATTTCATTGTGTGTCTATACCATAATTTCATATTCCAGTCATCTGTGGATGGACACCTAGGCTGGTCCCATAGTTTTGGCTATTATGCCTGTGCTGATATAAACATGGATATGTATGTAACCCTGTAGTATTCTGACTTCAATTTTTTGAAAAGATGCCCAGGAGTGATTATGGAGTCTAATCGCATCTTCAAAATTTTAGCCTAGAAAAGTGGGTGCATCAAAATGACCATCAAGATAGCAGAGGACATAGACAGGTGTCAGAAAATAAAGACTCTTAATTTGCTGCAAAGAAGTTTGGATCATATTCTGTGAAAGATGAAGACATGATGAAAATCTTAGGCAGGAAGATCAATATTTGAGCTCATTTTACAGTGATAACTTTTGCCTCACATGAGCCCACTTTAAGAAAGAACTTGAAATAAAGGTAGGAGACTAGCAGAACAGAAGGGGTAGAAGGTGCATGTATGGCAGTGAGTAATGTTAATCAATCCATTGAATTAAGATTATATTTAAAAACTCATTTCATTAGAGCTTGGGATAGGTTCAACAATATGTTAGAAATTAACCACAATAACATGAGGAAACCATGTTCTTTTCCATGAGACCTCCCAATACAGAGTTACTAAACATAGAAAGAGAAAATTATCCAAAGTTATGGGTGTGAAAGTGATGGAGAAATGCATGGAGAAACCCACATATAGCGGGGGCATGTTGCTGTGCAGGAACAGGAATAAGTTCCTGAAGAAGACTAATACACTGAACAAGAGAAAAGGGCCTCCTCCGCAGGAAGGCTTTTCTTCACAAAATAGGCAAAGCCAAAGCATTTGAAATTCAATACTTAGTTTGAATGCCCAAAGGCATTGAAAAAAAAAACCTAGTACAATGTCACAGATGAAAGGAATTGTTGAAGAATAAATTAGTGGGCCACAGATTAAATAGTGCAGCAAGGTCAAGAGAGACAAGAACTGGAAAGGACTTGTTATATTTTGCAAATAAGAAGTAATCTATGAACTGGGAAAATGCCATTTGATTAGAAGTGTAGAGAGTGGAAGCTCTATTACAGCAGGTTGAGGAGTTAATGGGAGGTCATAAAATGACAACAATATTTCCAGACAATATGAGCTGGGATTTAGAATAAAGCCATATTAGGTTGTCAGAGGAGAATAGAAACATGGGGTGATTTGCTTATATATGGAAAATTAGCATCTTTTAGGCTAGTGGAAAATAGTCCAGTTGTATTGAAGTGATTAAAGAAGCATGAAAGGACCCATCTTCTAAAGCATAAGCTGAAAAGAGACAAGGACTTTTTCTTTTTTTCCTATTTTTTCTTTTTTTTCTGCTGCATTTCAGGTATAGTATTAAATAAAGAATATTTGCAGAATTAATAAATGAGATTAAACAAAGTCCAAAAAGGAAGACATACAAATTTTATAAGCCTCAAAATGGCTAATGTAACGTAATTTCCATGATCATCATAAAAGAATACAACTGTCATCCGGATAAGAGAATGGATAGAAAATGATTGTAATATTTACCCATTTGTTGCATTCTGACATATTGTTTAATTTAATTTGGCCCTTTAAAAAGTCTACAAATGTTTCCTACAATCACAAAGCATAAAACTGAGGTTTGGAGAATCTAACAAACTGAAAAACTAAGCAATCTGAATCAATTTCACTTTGATTTTATAATCTTTGTACTAATATATATATATATATATATATATGCTATATGATTCATTTTATATAGTTCTTCATTCTTTTAGATAAAAATACAAAATATTTTGCTATTGTTAATGGGATAAAATTAAATTGCAATCATCTACTTATTTCTGTTTTTAAGGATATAATATGTACTTACTTTGTTATGTATGTTAAACACTATTGAATATTGTCTAGTTCCATCCATTTTCCTGCAAATGACTAATTGTGTTCTTCTTTATGGTTGAGTAAAAGTCTACTGTGTGTGTATCTCACAATTTTGTAATCCATTTGTCTGTTGATGGACACCTAGTCTGGTTCAATATTTTGGCTATTGTGAATTGTGCTGCTATAAACATGGAGATGCACATATCAGTGCCACAGAAAGTGAACAGTCATATGTTTTCTCTCATCTGTGGAAGATAGGGAGAAATTGAGATACAAGAGAGACTGCAAATACAGGAGGAATAACCCCAGCGGAGCGATGGAGGGGGTCTAGGGGAGGGAGGCAGGTGGGGGGAGGGAAATTTGATGAAGGAAACACTTCAAATGATGGTATTATGTACATACACAAAATTCTCAGTGCCAATCTTAATATCATGTACTGGGAAGGGGAAGGGGTGGGGTGGGTTCTGGGAGGAAGCTCACAAAATTCTGTGTGTATGTATACCCCTATCACTGAACTTCATTATGATGTGTGATTACAGTGCACCAATAAAAGTCTATTAAAATAGTCTTGTATAGTATACCTCAGATACTGCTCCATCTATCAGTTCCTCAGGGAAGCTGTGTCAGACTCTCATGCTAGTGGAGGTCACCTCTTCCATGATCCATTGCACAGCATGTGAAATAATTGTCCTACCTGATAAATTTGGGATCTTTGATCTTGTGCCTCAAATCCAGTTTCCTTGAATGCTGAGTCCAGGAAAGGCTTGAGAGGAATCATTTCCTTTGGTAGAGAATTTGCAGGGCAGATAGAGTGGGGGAGTCAGCTGTTGAGGTGGAGGAAGATGAGAAGCAATTGCACTTGCTAGGGCTTCACAACAACCTGTGGCGGGCTTTAGCTAATTCTGCACAGGTTTGCTCTTCTTACCATGTGAATGGCTTCAAAAAGAACAGGCAAAAAACTGTGTCTCTAAATTATCTACTGTAGGAAGTACAGGAGAAAATCTTCCATTTCCCTATCATCTTCTGTAGTAAGAATGTCTCCATGAGGAGCTCACTACTATCACCTGCCACCATATTCCAGAAAGCTTTACCTAGTCACTTATGCAACTTGTGGAAAGCCAAATTCCAAGTCCTGAGGGGTATATTAGCCTAATCCCAGACCCAGACCTCTGTGGTCACATATGGACCCACACAGTGAACATACTGCTCATTCTGAAGAGAGAAAGAGCAGCAAAGGTGCAGGAGCAACACGCAGCCTACAGAAACCAACGACAGAAGAACATACGGACACCACAGTTTGTCTCAATTGCTTCATTAACAGCTCTATCCTGTATTTCTCTGGGAACAGGGAATATGAGGGAGAGGGATGAATGAATAGATTTCTATTCTCCCTGCTGCAAAAGAAGGTATGTTCTTCCAGAAAACAAGAGAAGCTTCCAGAAAACGAAAAGACGCTTCCAGAAAACAAAAGCAACAAGAAGATGCAGTTAACATTTAAAGTATTATTTGTAAACTTAATTATAACTTGTTTTATGCCTGCTTATTTAAAAAAGGACAAAATGGATTTGTGGGGATGTCACAATTACTTAAGAATTTTATTCTAAATATTTTTTCTTGAGTCAGGTGTGGTGGCACACACCTATAATCCCAGTACTTTGGAGGCTGAGACAGTAGAATCGTAGGTTCAAGGATAGCTTCAGCAGTGAATCAAGACTCCCAGAAACCTAGTGAGATCCTGTTTCCAAACTAAAAATAAAAAGGACTGTGGGTTTAGCTCAGAGGTAGAATGCCTCTGCGTTCAATCCCCAGTATCAGAAAACAAAACAAATTTTCTTGATACATGCAAAATGTGTTTAAATTATTTGAATACTGAAAAGAAATAGAGAAAAGTTAAATAATTTATCTTATGGTGATGGACTTATCCCTAATTTATCTTTTCCAATCATATCTGGATAAAAAGACCTTAGAAGAATTCAAGAGTGAACATTATTTATGCACTCTTGCTTGACCGTATTTATCTTGAGAGTGAGAATTCTGAGACCATAAGAATACTTTGCCTGTTAATGTAACAAAAGAATAGAAAAAAATTGAGCCAAGCACAATGGTGCATGCCTATACTTTCAGCTATTTGAGAAGCTGAGGCAGGGGAATCGCAAGTTCAAGACCAGCCTAGGCAACTTAGGGAGACCCTGGCTCAAAATGTAGTAGAGTGTCTATGAGATCAATCTGACACTGAAAAACAAATAAAAACAAATAGGCAAGTAAAAAATGAGTAGTATATTCTTCTTTTAAATTTTATTCAACAAACAAGACTTTTTAAAAGTTCTAGCTCTTATTTAATTTTAATTGATCTTATGGCTGACAGAGATGATAATTGTGTTTTAATCTTTTGCTAACTTAAGAGCTACTTGCACAAAACAGCTCTCCACATTTTCCTCGTGCAGTAGAGTCTGTGCTTTCTGATATGAGGAAAGACTTATGGGAAACAGAGACATGACAGCTGTCAGGTTCTTTGTCCAAATTTAATCAGGAATCAGCCAGAGAGAAATGTCCTAATCCATCAACACCTGCTTGGGATAAGCAGAAAACCACCAGAGACAGAGCCAAATATAGTGATTTAATTAATTGAAAGGTTTTGGCAACTCGTCAACGTGAGGTACTTCAGAGCAAGTTCCGGTATCAACTAATGTAGAGAAGAATCTAGGCATAAGTATCTCAAAAATTAATGTTTTTTATTATAATTTTATTTTAAAAATATCAGTTAATTTGCAAAAAATTCAAGAGTATCAGGAGAAGATACAGACGAATGTCTTTTTTATTTTTTGTTTTAAATTGGCATTTACTCTTTCTTACAAACTTTACATGGTAAAATTGTATAAGTCTGATGCAGAACTATACTTCTGTAGGAGTAACATTTTTACGTGGTTAGAAAGATGCTGATTACATTGATGAGTGAGTGTTCCATGATAAAGCAATATTTGTAGCTATTGTTTTGAAATGCATATGTAATAAAGATAATTATTTCACAATTAGGTTGCAAATAAAAATCATCATTTAGTCTTCCTTATGGTTTTTTCTATCAATTTGAACTGAGTCATGTTAGACCAATCCAAGTTTTTTTTTCTCTTATCTTCTCTTGTTTCACTTGCACAACAATCATTCAAATCATCATTTTGTGATTGTTTTCCCACACAAACTAATATATTAATCTCTCCCCTTTTTTCCTGACTTTTGATCACTCTTTTCTTTAATGTAACTTAGTCTTGCAAACTTAAATTTTGTTAACTGGTTATTTTTTCTAATTATCTCTCCCCTGAATTGGAGAGATTTAAAGTATACACCCAAATTTGATAGATTTTGGAAGACTATCCACACTTAAAGATATATTTAAAACACTCCTTCTCCAAAACCATAATTTTATGTCTTTCTTTTTTAAATCCACATAGGAATCTTATATTCTTTTTTTTTTGGTTGAAAGTTATCACTTATTTTTATTAGAGGTGGGTGGGGGATTTTAAATATATATATATATATTTAAAATATCTATTACTATATATACTAATACCATATATTTATACATACTTATATATAATATAATACCATATATATGCATATATATATATATATATATACACATATTATTATCTCCCATAACAACATTGTGGTCCTTAAAGATCAAGATTATTTTAGCCATATATATGAGATTTAACTTTAATTCCCCATAACCTACATTGAACTAATAATTTTAGTAAGTTCTAAGATCCTTTAGGGAATATGCTTTCAAATTCAATATTACTTAATATGACACAAATTGAAACCCCCTAGTGGTATGGTGGCTGGTTTGAAGGTCACAGATAATGCATTCAGTGACCTGGTCTTGGAAGAGATGGAGCATCCTTGTCACCACATTCTGCCAGAATTGAGTGACTATTTCAATCCTTGTTTAATGGGATAGATATCAGATTCTAAATTTGTATTAAACCTTTCACACATATTTTTTACATCATTTTGCGTATATAATAACTCATTGCATCTAAATAAACCCAGTAGTGTTCTCAGGAATCTTCCACTTACTATCCATCTATTACATGATGTTGTTAATCACTGTTCCTCAAATTATCTTATAGCTCCTCATATTTTACTATAATATAAAATAGATTACTGATTATTCAGTATTTAATATTAATAGCTTGACTTTCTTGTCTCTCTTCATTAATTATATTTTTGTGTCTAAATCTGCTAAAATGCATTTCTATATTTCTAGTAATACTGTTTCTTTTTCCTTTCCTTTTATTTTCTTATCTTTTTTTTCTTTTACATGACACTGGGAATTGAACTCAGGAGCATTCTACAATTAAGTTATACCCCCACCCCTTTTATAATTTTTAATTTGAAAACAGGGTCTTGCCGGGCGTGGTGGCACACGCTTGTAATCCCAGTACTTGGGAGGCTGAGACAGGAGGATCGCAGCTTTGCGGCCAGCCTCAGCTACTTAGTGAGGCCCTCTGCAACTTAGTGAGACCCTGTTTCAAAATAAAGAATAAAAATTAGGGCTGGGGGTGTAGCTCAGAGGTAGAATGCCCCTGGGTTCAATCTCCAGTACTGCAAAAAAATAAAAAATTAAAAAAAACCTAAATAGGGGTGGGAGTATAGCTCAGAGGTAGAACACTCTGTTTTCAATGTCCAGTACAACACACACTCAAATAATCTTTATATATTCTGGATATTAACCCTCTGCCAGAAGAGTAGGTGGCAAAGATTTTTTCCCCATTCTGTGGGTTTTCTCCTCACTCTGCTGTGCAGAAAATCTTTTATTTGATGCCATCCCATCTACTGATTTTTGCTTTTATTTCCTGAGGTATAGGGCCCCTATTCAGGAAGTCTTTGCCTGCACCTGTAAGTTAAAAAATTTATCCTCTTTTTCCTTCTAATAGTTGCAAAGTTTCTGGTTTTATACTGAGGCCTTTGGTCCATTTTGAGTTGACTTTTGTATAGGGTTGGACCACACTACTTGGCAGGTGATAGCTGTGTGTAGTGTGTTTGTGAGTCTATGTTCGCACACTGTATGTTCCTGTTCTACACTTTATGGTCTTCTTTCTTGGAGTTATAGTGAATATAGATACAATAGACTTGTATCTTTTGAATTTTTGCTTACAGTATTCCATTTCTGCCATGGATATTGTTGAATATATATAATGAACTATTTTCTAGATCAAATCTTTTATCATATACAAACAAAACTTAAAAGAGAATGCAGTTATGCTATCAGATAATAATACATGTTTTCATCTAATAAAATTATTAATGATATTATTGAGTTAATTTATATTATGCATAATTCACCTATTTAAATTTATAATCCAATGGTTTTTAGTGTAGCCACAGAACTAACTATAATCAAAATTAATTTGAAACACATCAATAATTCCTAAAACAGACCCGTTGCCCAGTAGGAGTTACCCCGTTTTCTTCAATCCCCTACTCCTAAGAAAAAACTAATCTTTCTCTTTCTATAGATTTGTATAATCTGGACGTTTTATACAAGTAAGATTATGCAATAAATGGTCTTTTGGAGCTGACTTGTTTTACTCCACAAATTAGTTTCAAAATGAATCCATATTGTAGCATATGTCAGTGTTTCGTTCATGTTTATGGCCTAATAATATCCCTTACCTAGTAACATTTAAAAAGTTAATGTTTTTTTTAACTGAAATGTTGCATCACTCAGTTTTCCTCATTTTTTTTAATGGTACTAGGAATGTAACCCAGGGCCTCCTGAATGGTAGGTAAGAATTCTACCACTGAGAAACCTTCAAACCTTCTCTCTTGATCTTTGAATCTTTGAATAATAAATCTCACTTCCTTCTTTTACTTTTAACTTACTTCACTGTGTGTGCATGTGTGTGTGTGTATGTATGTATGTATGTGTGTGTGTGTGTGTGTGTGTGTGTGTTACTGGGGATGAAACCCAAGTCCTTGCACACACTAAGCTCTAATACTGAGCTACATCCACAGCCCCTATTTGTATTTTGAATTTAAAGTCTCCAGTAGAAAGCAGAGTAGGATCTTGTTTCTGTAGTGTGCCAATCGCTGTCTCTTCTAATCATTTAATTGCATTTTCAATGCTCTTTGCTTTCTGGGTGTATTTGAATTAGTGTCTACTAATTCCCAGCTGATTTCTCTATTGTTTCTGACAATGTCCTCAGGTCTATTGTTCCACAGTCTAATCAAATTAAATGTAGGCACCTCTTCCTGGGTGTTCTTTCTGGCTAGTCTTTGAGGTTTGTTCTGATCCAATGGGGTCTTTGACTAGCTGTCTCTTTCTCTGGTTCTCTCTGGTATACCTTTTGCTTATGTGAAATTTAGCTTGTTACCTCACAGAGTTAACCAGCCTAGTCTTAATTTCTTACCACCATTGCGTTCCAATGTGGCATTCAGCTTAATCTTTCCCAAACTCTGTTCCAAATAAAGTGAATTTTGGGGGGAATAGCTTCAGAGGCATCTGCTGCACAGACACTGTGTGCCCTTGCTCCAGATCTGGGCACAGTTACAGTAGCTGCTTCTCTGGGAGGGGAACTTTTTCTCTATGAATGGATTACCCAACAAGTGAATAGCTCATGATCTCGTGGGCCTATCATTCCATGTGTGTAACTTCAATCCCATGATCAAGCTGGAGTGTAAGCTTATTTGGATCACCATAGTCTTAGCCTGCCATGTCTGAGATGCAGCTTTTGGTTAACAAGTGGGGCTAGATGGAAGAGGAGAATCTCAGCCTTCTTAGCTGATTTTACCTGGATGAGAACTCTGACATGTAAAGCAGCAGTGAATGAAAGGAGTTGATGGCCCTGATTTTTATTTTTGTTTTTTTTTTCTGAAAAGATACTTCATGCACTGAATGGTTTCTGAGGGAATAGGAGGCCCTCTATTCTTAGCTGCACCTAATAAAAAGGAAAATTCTTCATGTTGAGCTTATGGATGTGAGGAGTGAGTCATAGCTCAAATGGTGTAGACTCACTGTTCTTATTATGATTTGGTTGACTTACTTGAAGGGGAGCTTCTTTTCTTTTCTTTTTTGGTAGTGGGGATGCAACCAAGCAGCAAAATCTCAGCTATACCCCAACCCTTCTTAATTTTGAAATAGGGTCTCACTAATTTGCTGAGGCTGGCCCCAAACCTGTGATCTTCCTGTCTCAGCCTCCCAAGTCCTGGGATTACAGGCCTGCATCACCACACTCAGATGAGGACAAGCTTCTTAATTTGCTATATTCTCTTAGGATAATTTCCAGAGATTTGCAAAATATAATTATATATAATTATCACTGTATACATTGTTTTTCTGGAGAGTATGTCTGCAGAGAATTACATACCACCATTCCAGAAATTATGAAGCTCTCATAAGATTTCAAAATGTGTTGCAACATTGCACTTGAGTGAAAGACATTTGTTGAATGTCCAAACATCACATAAAACTAGATTTTCACTTTACTTTATGACTGCATCCCCATATAAACACCTGCTCCTCTCATTTCTGCACTGGAAGGAATGAGTAATGGTGTTGACTTACCTAGGCGATAGTACCTATCTTCCTGTTTGAACTCTTTCAACTTTCTTCTTCAGTACTTGGTAAAAAGTTAAGTGCGATTTTATAGAACTTTCCATACTACTAGAATAAAAGATGTGTAAGATCTCTAATCATGATATGGGGTATTTGTGTGATTTAGTTTCTGAGAAATGAAGAAAACAATACTATTTCAGTTATTGAGTTGTTTTTTTTCCAAAATATTTGAGATTTGACCTTATAGTACTATCTTCAGTCTTCCTAGTATCCCTAAAGTAATTGTACATAAAATAACATCTATTTAGTTTTCTGAAATGCTATTTATAAACTGTAATGATTAAATGTTACTATCTCCAACAGAGTAGAGTAATAAGACATCTATTTTTACAATGTATAAATCTAGGTGACATAAATCTAGATGCATTATTGCACAGATTGGTAAACTGAGGTTCACAAAGATTAATTACCTTGGCAAGGGGACATAAATAGCTATTAGTTGAATATGTGAGCTCATGAATCTTCGTTATATTTTCTTTCCACTACATCACTGTGCCATACCAAAATATAGAACTACTTTTCTTTCCAAAGAACAAAAATATTTTCATCACTGTTTCCTTTTAGAAAATATATTGATGGCAGTTTGTCTAATTTATGGGCTCCATGAAGTAATCCATCAATAAGAGGAAAGAACAATATAGCTTCATGCAATCACACATATAGTGATCAATAGCTCCTCGGTATGTATTTTTTTCACGCCTGACTATGAGTGAAGAAATGAAAATATTGTAATTTTTGAGAGCAGAAAAGTAATATTTATTCTGTATATCTTGATAGTTTCTTATACTATATCATGTTACTATGATTAGTGAGTTTGGAGGGAATTTTAGAAAGATCAGTTAAGTAACCACCTGACATTAATTTCCTTTTTAGGTTATTCGGAGGTAAGAACTGGGCAATAACTACATTTCTTCTAATAGGTTTATCTGTAAAAGGAGGATGAAATAACAGGGACTGTTATCTAATAAATGGATATAGAATTTATTAAATAATTTGTTGAAATATTTACCTAATTCAGTATATCTCTGCCCTCTGTTTTCTTCCTTCTTCATTCTGAGTAAACTATTTTTTATCAAAACTGAATTTCTAAAATCATCATAATAATTCAGTTCCACATCACTCTTGCATACATATCCAAACTTTTATCCTTCCAATAGCTCAGCATTGGACATTTCGATTGCATTTTCAAATCAACTAATTATGTGATCCTAGAAACCACTGTTTATAATACATTTCAGTGTTACAAATGTTTTCCCTTACTCTATAATACATTTTCTTAGTAAAATTCCTTTTGTAACAAAATCAGTACAGTAACTGGAAGTACTGCTGGAAGTCAGAAGGGAATCTAAGCCACATAAACACAGAATACTAAAGCTAAACGCCATGTATTATTTAGTCAACAGTCCCTTATACAGATAAAAAATGGCTGTGTCTGTTTTAACACCATCTGACACCAGAGAAATGTGCTTGTAGGGAAAATATGGACCAAAAAATGGCAAAGTTAGATAAGTGTGGTTAAAATTTTGTAAAACTAAAATTACTTTGTAAAATTAAAAAAGTACATGCTCATGAGTGTTATTAGTGCCTCACAGACCCATGCAAGAAAGCGGCCTTATAAATTAATGTTTAGACGTGCTTTGCAAACCTTCTTCTGCTGTCACCTTCTTTTTTACATCTACTTTAGAACATGGGCTTGTTCAGTTGTCTCCAAACATATTGTATTAGTCTCTTTAATTATGGAAATAAATCCCACCTCCAATTATTCCTTCTAGTGTTGATCTTGTGAGTTATGAACATAATGTTATCTCATATTATGTCACTTTCTTGCATATACTTTCCAATGTTTTCCATTGTTATTAAAATAAATCCAGTCCTTGTCATTATCAAAGATATTTCCTATTGCTACAACCAAATATCTCATCCCTCATATCACTTATTAAAGATTTCACTCAATTTGTCTTATTAATAGTCACTGAAAATCCTAGACATATTTCTATCTCCTGAGTTTTTATTTTCTTCTACCTCCTTTGGAAGATTCCTCCATTTCTTCACACAGCTGACTTCTACCTGCCGTCCATATTTTTGCCTAAATGCTCTCCTAGACAGTTTCCATAATTAAACTTTATTAATTTATTTTAAAGCATATTTAGTACAATTTATATTACTGACATATTAATTTAGTTTTAAGTTTTTATTTATTACTTAATTTTGGCTGTGCAAATTACCCATTTACTCCTGTAGATCAGACCTATGCCTGTGCCTAGAACTCTGGAGTGTCTTACATGAATAAGTTAATAAATTGCTATGGATATTTAGAAGATAGAGGAAAGTGCACGACCCTGAAAAAAATGTGTAGGGGAAAATGATTATAGATGAGAAGAGATTGGATTTTGCAAGGAAAAGGAAAGGGATAAAATAGATGTTACAAAAAGTGCAGATTACAAGAAAGGTGTGTCAAATTTACCACTTTTCTATAATGCTGGAACCTTTTTTTATTGTTGCTAGTCTAGAATAAACTGGGTAAACACTCAAAAAATGAGGGATAATTTATGTTCTTTTGTTATTAAATTTCAAGCTATAGAAACGGAATCAGAGAAAAAGAAATACAAATGGCCCATAAATGTATGAAAAATGTTCAACATCATTAGCAATCAGAGAGATGCAAATCAAAACTACCCTGAGATTTCACCTAACCCCAATTAGAATGGCAATCATTAAAAACACAAACAACAACAAATGCTGACGAGGATGTGGAGAAGTAGGAACTCTACTACACTGTTGGTGGAATTGCAAATTAGTGCAACCGCTTTGGAAAACAGTGTGGAGGATCCTCAGAAGAATGGGAATAAACCTACCGTATGACCCAGCAATACCACTTCTAGGCATCTACCCCAAA
>PVJS01003363.1:0-65275 GCA_004027185.1 Glis glis
AAAAAAAAAAAAAAAAAAAAAAAAAAAAAAAAAACAAAAAACTGAGTAAGCCGGGCGTGGTGGCACACGCTTGTAATCCTAGTACTTGGGAGGAAGAGACTGGAGGATCCAGGTTCGCGGCCAGCCTCAGCTATTTAGTGAGGCCCTCTGCAACTTTGTGAGACCCAGTTTCAAAATAAAGTATAAAAAATAGGGCCGGGGGTGTAGCTCGGAGGTAGAACGCCCCTGGGTTCCATCCCCCGTATCGCAAAACACCCCCAAAAAACAACAACAAAAAAACTGAGTAAAATCTTACTACAGTACATTGAACAACTTATTACAGATGAAAAGAAATACAAGTAAGTATGAAAAATGAAAGGTGGTATAGAAGCAAAGACGTTTTGAGGTAGCAGTTTGAACTGGCCCGTTCCTGCTTGGACCTGCGGTGATGAACCTGGTTCTCGCCAGGTCCTTTGCAACTTGCCTCTTGACTGGCCCTAGCAGTTGTGTGTGAGACAGATAAATGAGTGTGTAAGGAACATAGGTCTGATTTTATTCTCACTCTGAAGATAAAAATCAATAGGTACATTCAAGATCTGATTTTGAGAAGTATACTTCTTTCTAGCACTCTTTTCAGGAGACAAGCCCCGTGTCACAGATCAAGTTCATTCTCTCTCTCTCTCTCTCTCTCTCTCTCTCTCTCTCACACACACACACACACACACACACACACACACACACCCCAATCTGCATCTACATCCAAATGTGAGCACCCCCAAGATGGGTGGCACCAGTGCTCCATAATGACCTTTCAAACAATGGGGCTGACAAGAGCTATGGATTATTTGAGGCTTTGAATGAGCACTGTCGCTTTCTATAGAAAGGATGCCGGAGTTTCTGACCCGAATAGGGACCATCTTATTTAATCAATAGCTGGACCGTTGGACTCCTCTAATCTCCTCCTGTGCTTGCCGGCTCAGTGCTTGCTTTATCTCAATATCCTGTTTCCCTGTGTGTGAACTGCAGGCACAGGACTGGATCTGTGGTTCACAACCAACCGTGGCTGCATATTAGGATCAGCTTGCTGGCCTTGAAAAGAGCGCAGATGCTCTACTCCTCTCTCCAGATATCCTCATTTAACTGAACTGAGGGTAGCTAGGGTCAGTGAGCAGAAGCGCTAAACAGAGCCACACGACAAAATCTGAGTCTCGGAACTAGGGCTCAGGTTCACATTTTGACTCCAAACTCCTGGCACTTTTCATTATACCACACCGGTTCTCTTCTCTCCCATCTTTTTGTTTTGTTTTGTTTTTTTTTTTTAGATTTGTGTGCATGTCTCATCCACTCCATAGATTTGTGGAGTCCTTAGGGGCAAGTCCTTTGTCTGATTTGACTTTTCAAATTCTATACAGTTATGGCCTGACCAACATTAATTCTTATTTTATTGTTTCATTCAATCAACAACTTGGTTGATTAATCAATACATTGTTTATTGAGCACCTGCTATGAGCAAGGCACGGTGTTGGTAACATTACTACACCTCCTGGAGTAGAAGGTGCAGTGTGGGGAGACGCCTGTATTTTATACATAGCATGCAGCCCTGAGAAGATCCTTTCTATTCCCACTGTTCTTGAAGTAAATAGGGTCATAATTCTCAGGTGTGCATAGAAAGTGCATATGAGCTCTAGCAAGATGTCCCAGAATAAATGGGTAACAGCTCTCAGTTTATTTACCCCGCCTCTCATCTCCCAACCCTCCCAGTCCTACCAACCTTGTACTTACCTTGAACTAGTCTTGCTGGTCCCCCCAGTCATGCTGCTGGATGCCAAACTACAGCCAAGATCGAGTAGCTGGCCAGGCCTGGCTGTCTGGAGGAAACTCCTGCAGAGATCAAAGCTGATGTCACACAAATCTTGTCGCCAGTCTGTACCCTGGCACCAAGCATCCCCCCCCCGGGCATATTTACCCTCTGCTGGATACCTCTGAACTACCTGCCAAGGAAGTTCACTCTGTGCCCTGATGGCTGGTTAGAAAAATCTCACTCTCTTTTGAATCTTTAACTGTATTTAATCTCTTTGACTCTGGTACCCACGGCAGTTCACTGTCTTCTAATGGAGACGTTATTCGGCCTGGCTGAATCTGACATTTACCTGGAGAAGAGCCTGGCATTGGTGCTCAGCAGTGTGGCTGGATGGGAAAAGCAAGGCAAAGGGCATGTTAGAAGGGAAAAGAAAATCTAAGTCGTTCTTCTAAACTTAAAGCAGCCCCTCTATCTCCCTCTGCCACTGCTACAGGCTAGCTGAACCCTGTGAATTTTGCTCTCAGTAGGTTCTCAAGATTATTTAACACAGTCTTGGAAGGGCAGCATGTAAGGCAGAGAACACGTGGCTTGGAGCCTCTGAACTTTTGACCCATGATTGATGTCTAGGCAAGAGCCTCCCTGTCCTGAGAAGGAGTCATTGAGCTCTCAGCTGGTGTTCCTGCCCCACCACATGACACCCAGGAGATATTAGTAGGTGGTGGGGACTTCATTCTTTCTTCAAACTCTTATCCTCTGCAGCGCAGTGATATCTCTCTTTTAAACCTAGGACCCGAGCTTCTTTGGGCTTCCTATAGAGAAAACAGTCTCCAAGATGTCTGGGCAGCAAATGCTATGTTGATTTTATATGTGATCTTCCCAGGAGCCAAAGGAGAGCTGCAGTGGTGGACAGTAGGAGTCTTAATAGGCTGGTGAGGAGGTCTTTCTGGGCATGTGATGCTTTCTGTGTTTACACTAGATCACAATAAAACCATTCTTTCCCTACAGATAGGACCCCAGGGGAAGCCTGCTTCTTTCTGAAGTTTACCCCGTCCATCCTATCCTTAATTAATCTAAGGTATAGCCTCTTCCCCGGCCTCAACCTCAGAGAGCGGCGCCACTCACCCTCTGCTCCCAGGGTCAAGTCATCTTCAAAGCTGGTCCCTTGGCTGGCACACCCTGTCAAATAATCAAGTGAAGGTCATAGAAAATTAGGCTGAAACAGACACACACACACACACACACACACACACACACACACACCTGCATGCTTCAACATCTACACATATCCTGAGACTTGCACATCCACACAGTCACACTAGATATCCACACGTTTGCAAAACTACCCCCGCTTTATACTCACTACCCAGGAATTGCATTTATGTTTTGATTCAGAATCACACGTACACTCAGCTATACCCAACTCATGTTCTGTATCAAACAGTCTCCTGCCAAATAGTAAACACATGAGGGTGCACCCCCAACATACGTATAAATGCACGTATTTGATAAAGTTCTTTTCTCGTAGCCATGGTTGGTAGCTGAGCAGCCACTAACAGATACTGATATTCTTTGAGTATTGTCGAGGGCCGAGGACTGTCCTAGAGGCACATTGAGATTATCATCTTGGACCAGCCCAGTTTGGATACATGGTATTTGGCTGGGTGGGATCTGTCTGCAAACGGGCACATTCCAAGGGACCTGGTGTAATCTTCAAGGTGCTAATGGTCAATCCCTCCTTCCCCTAGGCTTGTCACATAATTGCTGATCGCTGTTTGATTAATCCTTACCGAAACCTGAGATAATTGCTGATCTCTGTTTGACTAACTTTTACTACAACCTGTGATAATTGCTGATTCCTGGGTTTGATTAACTTTTATGATGCCTGTCTAAAGTGTCTATAAAAATAAGGTGCTGGCTACAGATGGACGGGAGAATTTGCCATCTCTATCTCCTCCCCGACCCCCCTATTATTAAATATAACTATTTTGCAAATTACCATATCAGACTTCGTGTTGTTTCGTGCGAGAAGACCATTGTTAGGAAGCTGCTTGACGCAGCGACCGTCTGTGGCAGGATCCACAGACTTCAGGAAGCTGTCTGGGCAGCGACCGCCTGTGGCTGGTGACCATAGACTGTATTGTCAGGAAGCTGCTTGATGTAGCGACCATCTCTGGCTGGGGACCATAGACTGTTTTGTCAGGAAGCTGCTTGGTGCAGCGACCTTCCGTGGCAGGAACCACGGAGTAGATCGTCCGCCGGAGTTACCGCAATAGAGTATTAGTGAGCTGTGGGCTCTGAGTCAGCACTTTCTTTTGGGTCTTCTGAACTGCCTTATAATGACTAAAAGGTGTTTTGCAGACATTTTGAAGATCTCAGGTATTCTCATGCATGTGTAAACACACACACACACACACACACACACACCCCTATGTCACTCTTCAGGTAGAACAATAGAACAGAGCCTGTACTCACCATTGTAGATAGATTGTCCGGCTTCCTCAGAAAGCCCCTCTTCAGAGTCTCTAAAGCCCCAAAACAATATTACAGGTTGAAATCAATTTTCAATGGGTTTTTACTCAATGCATATTACACATGCATGACACATCCCACATGCTCATGTTATTTTTCCGATGGGAGGCAACAGTACTTAATTTGCTTTTATCCTGGAGAAAACTAAGACAGAGTGGTTATTTGACTGACAAATGCATAGAGGTAGTCGATGAGGAGCTGGGACTGGAGTGCATGATACTTTCGATCAGGCTACCCTTGTCCTGGCGACATGTCTATAGTCAGCTTTGCAATGATTCTTCAGTGTTTAGGTAAAATAGGAAAGAGACAATAAAGAAGCAAAACTGGGGAGATGTGTTTACAGAAGAGGGGTTTCGGTGTCATAATTTCCAAATCACATATACAAACATCAACTTTTTCTTGACACTTTTAGGAAGTCACCTTGTCTACCCACACCTCCTTCTTCTTGGAATCATGCTCTTGCTGAATCGCATGTCTTTCAGGAAACAGCAGAAACTGCATCCTGGTTACAGATAGTTTTAGATTTTGAGATAATGGTCTTGTCAGACATTTACCATCTCTACCAGAAGAACAAACGGAAATCAGCATAAGTGATAGTGAGGAGCAATTCCGCTTCATAAACAAGGCAGAAATTCTCTTTGTACCAAATGGGCGAGTGAAGTAACCGGTGAGAACGCTTTGAGCGGGCAGCACACCTGGGCTCCAGTCTCGGCCCTGTGTTGCTGTTATGCTCTCAAATACTATTTAAGTGGACTTGGATTCCTAGATTTTATCATGATCTACGTCTACCTCAAGCGCTGATATGTTGTGAGTTTTGTGCAGTTTGTTTTCCTAAAAGTTTTAAAAACGGAACTTGTGCATGATGCTTTTTTTTTTGTGTGGTACGGGGATTGAACCCAGGGGCGTTCTACCTCCGTGCTACACCCCCGGCCCTATTTTTTTTTTATACTTTATTTTGAAACCGGGTCTCATGAAGTTGCGGAGGGCCTCACTAGGGAGAGAGAGAGAGAGAGAGAGAGAGAGAGAGATGAAGAGAGAGAGAGAGAGAGAGAGAGAGCGAGTGCGCTGAGGCTGGCCGCGAACCCGGATCCTCCGGTCTCCGCCTCCGAAAGTACTGGGATTACAAGCGTGCGCCACCATGCCCGGTGTGCATGATGCTTTGAATGTAATCTTAAGTAGGGGCTAGAGTGGACAAGGATTGACACAGCAAGTTAGCAGGGAAATGAACTGAAGCTGGTACTAAATAAGCTTCCCCCTTCTCCATCTCCAGCAGTTCAGATAACTCCCAGGTTCTTGGAGTACCACTTGATAGGAGGTTTAAACAATGGGAATGGGCTTATCAATTGAACATCTGTAGATCAAGTTGCGATTAAATTTTACAAAACAAATCATTACATATATAGACATCTTTTGTTACCACCTTCCTTTCAATAGTAAAAGACATCAACCACATTTTCCAAAATCTGAATTTTTATGTTCTTATGACAACACTACATCAAGGTATGTTATAAAATTAGAAATGATACTCAAGCTAATTAAGAATGGGGAAATCTAATAATACTACTAGAAGTACATATATACTTCTTTTCCTAATATACACTTACACAAAATATGTTTTAATATAATACCACAAAAATATGTGTTTATATATAAATATTAATAGAAATTAATATTTACTATGATTACTAGATACTGTGATAACTAATATAGTCATCTAGTACCAGAATATTGGATATTATTGCATTTAATACTTGTCTTATTGCTATACAGTACAGGTTGAGTATCCTTTATCCAAAATGCTTAAGATCAGAAGTGTTTCATATTTTGGGTTTCTTGAATTTTGGAATATTTGCATATACATAATGACATATCTTGGGGAAGAGACCCAAGTCTAGACATGAAATTCATTTATGCTTTGTATACACTCTATACACATAGCCTAAAGGTAACTTTATACGGTATTTTTAATGTGTCCTGCGTTTTTACTGTAACCCATCACATGAGATCAGGTGTAGAATTTTTCACTTAAGGTTTCATGTCAGCCTTCAAAATGTTTCAGATTTTGGATTTCAGGATTAGTGCTGCAACTCCTAAGGCCTACTATTACCAGAACTATAATTAAAACAGACTACTATTCCACTGCTAGGTTGCAACCAATGGAAATGCCTGCATAGATTACCAAAAGAAATTCTGGTTATAATAACCCACAAAGGAAGTCTCAGAATCTCTACTTAGTGTAAATTGAAAAAATTACATGACAACCATAAAACTTAACACTACACAAGGATTAAAAAATGACCTACTGCTGTGTGCAAAAACAGGGATGAACATCACAAATACAATGTTAAACATAAAGTAGTACATACTGTATAATTCTATTTATATAAGGCTAAAAAATTCCAAAACTTACTTATGACATTTTAAGTCAAGATATTGATTACCCCTGGAGGCGGCGTGGTGAACGGAGGGGACAGAAAGGGGGCTTAGGAGTGTTAGCGATGGTCTGCTTCATGTTTCTTGATTGTATTTGCTTTGTGAAAATTCATCAACTATATATTAAATACTCATTTCTTTTCTCAGTAAGTATATTATGCTTTGGTACAATTTATATGAAAAATAAAAATGCTACTGATAGGTATGCTAGACTTCAATAAAATCCTCACTAAAAATACTGCTAATAAAATTTCTGGTTTGCTCAAGGCAAAATTCATTGCTATACATTAGATACATGTCTTTATTGGGTGCTCATCATACAGTTCTCTTCTCTGGTTGTATGCTGCAGGCATATTATATCTTCTTTTGGGGTGCCAGCCCAGTATGAGCCTTGGGGCAGTAGGCCTTCCTATGTGTATGCAGAGTCTCCCATAGTAGTATGGACACGGGCCGGATCTACTGATGTCTTCTCACTAAGCGTGAGGATTGAAACTTCATGGCCATCACCGAGTCCCAGACATTTCATGGGCTCTTTTGTAGGCCATAAAATCAATGGCTAGGGACTAGATCCATAGCTGTTCCCCTCTTTCCATCTTGGTGTTGAAAGGTCCCTTAGCATCATTTCAAGTCTGAAATAGAAGAGCCAAGGTACCCCTCCTGTGCATCAAACTCACAAACAAATAGAAGGGAGGGGAGTTGGATTGTGAGAAGACACATGTGGCTATTTTTAGCTCCTTCTAGCAGATTCCATGGATGCCTGCCTGCAGAGATCTAAGTGCAAGTGCACATAGATGTTTTCTGGGCTCTGAACCCCACCCCTGGTGATCCACGAGCAACATTTCATGCCCCAGGAAATCCCCTGGGTTTAATAGGGTTTAAGAGGAAAAGAAAAAGGAGACCCATAGGTTATAAGGACATAAGCTTTCTAATCCTGTAGCAGAATGCACTGCCACTAGATTCAATTGCACTGAGAGACACCAACACTAAACTGGCCAGGAAGGTAGTGGACTTTCTTGAAGAATTGTCAGAAAAGAAAACCCTCTTGCTCTCAGAGGGTTTTTGGCATTGGAAAGAAAATGAAAACTCTATATCTTGAAACCAGATCTGAGAGGTGCCTCCCAGGGCTCTGGCAACATTCTGGACAGATAACCATGAATGTGGGTTCCTGGCCCATCCCCTTTTCGTTGCAGCCTAAGACTGTGGTGACACACAGCGTCATACTTAGCGTGTGTTTTCCTCTATCTTCTTCATTATCTATTGTCAAAAGTCGAGTGCTCTCTCACTATTATCAATCATCATCATGATCATCCCTTGATTTTTCTGATTTCCCCATATAACTAAAAACTGTCACGCACTGCCTGTTCTCAGAAAAGGAATATATTCTGAGAAATAAGCTATTAGACGACTTCATCAGTGTGCAAACATCACAGTGTAGCTACACAGACTAAGCCACTACTGTGTCACTAGGTGATATCGTCTCAGGGGACCACTGTTTCCTGTGCAGTTTGTCATTGACTGAAATGTTGACAGTCAGTGCCTGACTGCATTACATACATACTAGCGAGAAACAGAAAATGGAGGAAATTGGAAATGCTTTCTAAATCTAACAATCAATCCCTCTTCCAGAAGTGAATGTCACCATGTTAGTAGAATTCCTGATGGCCTTTTAGAAGTTTAAATGTTTAAACTTTTTCAAAATACAGATGAGTAAGGAACTATGATAGATACCTTTTTACCTGCCACCCTATTTTCACACATGTGAACACTCTACAGAAAGAAATAAAATAATTAAGTCATATATAAGAGAATGTAAAATAATAAAAATAAAAACAAAATATTTAAGATAAATCTAAAGTCTCATTGGATACCATTTGACTACTCATTTTCCTTCCAAGTGGTTACTAGTATCCAAAAATTGGTATATATTACTTCTGAGCATACATTTTTTTTTTTTTTTGCAGTACTGGGGATTGAGCCCAGGGGCATTCTACCTCCAACCTACACCCCAAATCCTATTTTTTATTCTTTATTTTTGAAACAGGGTCTCACTAAGTTGTGGAGGGCCTCACTAAGCAGCTGAGGCTGGCCAAGAACCTGAGATCCTCCTATCTCAGCCTCCCAAGTACTAGGATTATAAGCGTGCACCACCACACCTGCCTTGGGCATACATTTTCTAATAAATAAAGAGACAGAAAGATAGAGAGATAGGTAGGTCGGTAGCTAGATTTATTTTGTGAAATTATAAGTAATGTAAAGTTTTATTTGTTTATTTATTTATTCATTCATTCATTCATTTATTATTTCTGGTACTGAGGATTGAACCCAGAGGCATTCTACCTCTGAGATATATCCCCAGACCAATTTTATTTCTTATTTGGAAACAGGGTCTCACTAGGTTGCTGAGAGCCTCACTAAATTCCTGAGGCTGTCCTTCAACCTGCGATCCTCCTGTCTCAGCCTCCCAAGTACTAAGATTACAAGCATGTGCCACCATGCCCGGCTCCCAGCCCTATTTTTAATTTTTATTTTGAAACAGGATCTTGCTAGGTTGATGCGAGTCTCACTACTTGCTCAGGCTGTCCTGGAACCTGCCATCCTCCTGCCTCAGCCTCCCAAGTACTGGGACCATAGGCTTGCGCCACCACGCCCAGCTATAAAGCTCCTTTTATTTATTTATTTTTTTTTGCGGTACCAGGGATTGAACCCAGGGGCGTTCTTTCTCCGCACTACACCCCTGGCCCTATTTTTTATACTTTTATTTTGAAACCGGGTCTCACGAAGTTGCGGAAGCTTCACTAGGTAGAGAGAGAGAGAGAGAGAGAGAGAGAGAGAGAGAGACAGGTAGAAAGAGAAAGAGAGAGAGAGAGAGGGAGAGAGAAAGAGAGAGAGCTGAGGCTGGCCTCGAACCCGGATCCTCCGGTCTCCGCCTCCCAAAGTACTGGGATTACAAGCGTGCGCCCAGCTATAAAACTCCTTCTAAACAGTCCCACTCACAGGCCATTTTAGAGCACAAGACACTCACACATGTATTGTCTCACTGAAACCTCACAAGAAACATTGACACTTTATCATTGTAGTCTTCTACTTTATAGATAAAGAGTCTGCTGTGGAAGGAATTTCAGTTATTTGCTTACAGTTTGCTACACAGGGAGTTGACACAAGGACCAGGCTCAAATCTTGGAGACTTTGCACTTGCCAGACCACCTTTCCATGTTTTGGTTCAGGGTTTATCTTTTATAGAGCATGGATGGGGAAAGATTACTTATAGAGCTATGATATTGTATTCCTGCAAATTTATTCATTTCAACTAGGATGTAGTATATTTGAAATCAAGGAGCGTATGTAAAAATACTTGGCACCTCTTTCGGCCATTCAGACAATTGGACATTTAGCAAATGCACAATTAATAATTGCTGACATGAATTGATGGGACTCAGGAGTAGTCAATGACGTAAAGACATTAACTGAGCCAACTGCTGCCTGCACACATCTGCACACATCTGTACAGCACTTTGGAACCTAGGTTAGTTCTCATCCTAAGTTTCTCACCAAAACCTACAAACATTCCCGTTACCATCATCCTTTTTCTTCTAGAATTTGAGGAGCACTAATTGGCTTTAAAGCCAACGAACTATGAATAAGATTAGAGCAACAAGGACAATACATTTGCTAAACAATAAAAACAAACACAAAATAAATCCTGTCGCATTGCCTTCTGGGGGCAGAGTTGAAATAAGCAACCTTGGATTTTCAGCGCTATTTGTTTTCTACCTAACAAGCCAGGATGGGTTTATTTATGTCAATTACTAGATGAGTTTAGATTAAAGTCTATATAAAGCCTGACACATTCCTGGAGGGGAAATAAGGAGTGGGCAGGAGTTCTGCATTCTGAGAATTCCTTCTTACAGAAGCAACCAGGCTTACCTAGGGAGGTCACCGGCTTTCCCTTTGTCTCGGTAGATTGAGCGTAAAATGGTAGAGTCTGAGGGGTGCAGGGCCTCCTCTGTCAGCATTGCTGAGCAAAGAGATGCTGTCTTTTGCTTTGAAGTGTGTGGATTCTGCACTGCTTCCGGTGACTGTGGGAGCCGAGCCCCTCCCTCTACCTGTGCTCTGCGTGGAGACACGGACACAGCGCCCTTCCAGGACAATCTGCTTTCTACCTCCTCCTCTTTTGTTACAAGTGGAAGGCAGTCGGAAGGGGAAGGCAGAGGCCTGGGGGTCGGGAACTCAGCCCAGCCACTGCCCATAGATGCAGATGTCCACCTACTCTTAGCTTTAGTCGAGATCCACTCCGGATTCCCAGTCCTCCAGCCCGACAGGCTCAGCCCACAGTGGCATCTGCTTCACAGCCCGGATCACTGACTGACCCTGAATCCCTCCAACACCCCTGCCAACCCCATCTCACCCTCATTCCCCAGGCCTGGTTTGAACCCATTTTCCTGTCTGAGGTCCCAAGGGTCACTCATGTTAGCAGAGCCAACTACCAACCACATCCAGCACCCTCGTCCGGCCAGCACTCACCCACAGTCCTGCAGCCAGTCTTCAATCTTATCGATTGGATTCCCTGGAAAAGTCAGACACCGCTCATTGAGAACCGAAAGGAACCAGGCCTCCTCCCTGCACCTCACCCCTTTCCACAAGTTTATCCTTACGTAAGCCACAGCATGACTTCTTTTTTCTCATAAAGTTTTCTTTAAGATATGAGAAGGATATATCTATATATAAAGGTAGTAGATATATCTTCTCTCTCTGCCTCCCCCTCCCTTTTTCCTTCCACCCAGGAACCTAGAAAATGACCAAGATGTCAGGCCTACAGCTTTCTTTTCCCCAAACAGGGGTGGCTCCTTTTTTTTCTTTTGGTACTGGGGATTGAACTCAGGGGTGTTCTACCTCCGAGCTATATACACCCCCAGCCCTTCAAAAAAAAATTTTTTTTTTTTTTTTTTTGGATGGGGTGTGTGCGAAGGAGGCCTTTCCTCCAATTTGGGAAACAAGGAGTCAAATGAACTGTGGGGCAGGCACTAGCGATTGGCTCATACACAGAAGCAGCAACCATAGCGACATTATCAGCCCCTGGGGAGTCTTCGTTTCAACCAGTGGAAGCCCTGAAAAAGGTAGGTCCCTTTTGGGATCACAGCAATAAAGTTCACACCACTGGGTTCACCTAAATGGCCTTATTTAAATTTTTTTTTTTTTTTTGTTTATGGTGGGAACAAAATTAAATGTTTTAAAATAGGGTCTTGCTAAGTTGCTGAGGCTGGCCTCAAACCTGCAATCCTCCTGACAATGCCCCCAAGACTACAGGGATGGGCTGCTATACCCAGCTGGGATGGTTCCCTTTCAAAAAATAAAAGTTAAAAATAAAAAAGTGCAACTCTGTGTTTATGATTTTTATTTCCTACCAAATAAGCGAGGACAGGTTTATTTCTATCTAAACCTCAAAGAAGCTCTGAGAGGTCTGTAGGACAGGGCCTACTCCCTCAAATGGACAAGTACATCTTAGGCAAGTAACTTCCCCAGCTGCACACGGCTTGGTAGTGAGAGTGGCAGCGAGTCCAGGCTCAGCTTCACTGTAGGCTTGTTACACAGACAACACAGAAACTCCCCAAACCTTCATGCACAGATAACCCTTAGCCTCAGGTTCCTACAGGAGCATCTCAGGAGGAGGCAAAAGGTGTCCCTTTCTTTTTTTCTTTTTTTTACTTTGGTACTGGGGATTGAACTCAGGGGTGCCTCTGAGCTACACCGCAGCCCTATTTTATTTTTTATTTTGAAACAGGGTCTTGCTAAGTTGCTGAAGGTCTCGCTAAGTTGTGGAGGCTGGCCTAGAACCTGTGATCCTTCTGTCTCAGACTCCCAAGTACTGGGCTCACAGGAGTGCGCCACCCTACCCGGCTTCTTCTAATCTTAAAACTGCCTCTTTCTTACATAATTCGTATCTCGTATTGCTTTATGGCCCTTCCCTTAAACTCATTTAAACCTAGTCAATAGGAGCCTCCGGGAGGTCCTGGCCTAAACCAAGGACCCTCCCTCCAGTCCTGCAGACCCGCATTCCCCTCGCCACCAGACACTGCTGCAGCCACCAGACACTGTGCACAGAGCTGCCTCTTACCTTCCTGGAAGACGTCATCCAGGCTGGAAGGCTCAGGATCCTGGACGTCCTGCAGGGCGGCTGCCGCTTCCTCTTCCAGGACCTGGGTCTGCCAGTTGCGGGTCTGTCGGAGCCAGGCCCGCCGTTTCTCCCAGGACGTCGGGCTCAGCACGGAGGCCTCCATGGCCCTGGCTGGTTCTTCAGGGCCTCCTGCCACGTTACTGCTGTCCTGGGGGCTGAAACAGCGAGGCTCCCTCACCGAAGGTTCCTAAACCGCCCCTCGTCCCATCTTACAGGAAGGAGCTGGGTCTCTGCCCACCCTCTACCCTCGCCCTCACATGGAACAGGAATGCTCTGGAACATCCAAGTACCCAGGCAAAGAGTCAGAAAATCAAGGGTCACGTGCTTTTTCTCAGAGAGGAAGCTGGAAAGAAAAGGGGCTTTATGAAAATTAGGAGAGAAACCAGTAGAGTAGTGGAAGGGGGGAGGGGGAGAAAAGGAGGAGGAAAGGGGGGAGGGTTTGGGGAAGGAAACAGGACCAAATAATGTTATGTGCATATATCAAAGTATAATTATGACTCTCACAATCATGTACAAGTAAAACACACCAATAAAAAAATAAATACCAGGACAAGCCTTTCAAATCAGTAAGCTCTGAAAGGATTTAAGGGACATTGAGAAAGCTCTTCTGACTTAAAGTATCTCTACTTTTCATGGTAACTGAAATGCTATATTAAAAACAGTTTTCTTGCCAGGCATGGTGGTATACACTTGTAATCCCAGTACTTGGAAGGCTGAGACAGGAGGATTGTAGGTTTGAGGACAGCCTCAGCAACTTAGTGAGACCCTGTTTCAAAATAAAAGAATAAAAAGGGCTAGGGGTGTTGCTCAGAGGTAGAATTTCCCTGGGTTCAATTCCTAGTAAACAAAACAAAACAAAACAAAACAAAACAAAAACACCATAAAACAAAGCAAAACCACACACACACACACACAAAACAAACAAACAAACACAACAAAAAATCCCATGGTTAGGCTTTTTTTTAATCCTTAAAGTTCTTTTAAATTTATGACTTATAAAATTCACTTTATTTTACCCTTATCAAGATGTATAAAAAAGCTTAGGATTTCCAAGGTCAAACAGCCTTTCTAAGGTCCCACAACCAGGATGTCACACCCACCTATAGTAATTCCAGGATTTGTTTGTCTCTTTGTCTTTATTTATTTTCTTTTTAATATATTAGGAGTCCACATAGGATTTTCTTAGGAACAACAACAACAACAACAAAACCTAAGAAATAAGGAGACACCACCTTACAGCAATTAGCAGACAGTGCCTTCAGGAGGATTACTTTCTAATTTGTCAACTGTGTTTCTACATAGCTATGAGTTACTTACCCAGTTTATCAGTGCAATGAGCTATCCATTTATATTTATTTCAATGTCTCCGTATTATTCCAGAAAATACATAACAATGGCTCTAGCACAGACTGGAAGATGAAGGAAGATGGAAGAACCATTGGATTGTCTAGCCAGAGCTTAGGAGGCTGGCGGCTAAGGTGGACTCTGCCCCACTGTGCCTTCCCGGGGGACCGCCCACGTCCCACCTCAGTAAATATGCAGATGTGGGACCAGGGCTCCCACTATCTTACCCCTCTGTTCCCTTTAGCTGTCACAAATGACTTCATCTTTAGAGTTACACTTGTAATAGTTGGAGTGAGGGAGAATAAAAGGAAAAAGAAAATAAGAGTTGACAATTTCCTGAGACGTCCGTTCTTCCAAGACTTAAAAACAAAATCATTAGTGAGGCATTCAATGATTCAGGCACTAAAATTGCTATTTCCAAAAAGAACATCTCAAACATAAAATGTATTCCTAGGGCAATAAAATCATTTTGGATGCCTCTGCTTGCTACAGACTAAGCATATCCAGAGAAAAGTACAACATAATTATTGCTGTCTGATCTAGACTTTTTTTTTTTTTGCTTCTGGTCCAGTCTAAGATATCTCTCTCCTACCCCAGGGGAGATAGCAATTAGCACTATGAGTTTTTTGTGTTTACTCCAGGCAGCTGGTCCTTTGTGTCCTTTTAACTTCCTTTTAAAGCAAGTTAAATCATTGAATTAAGCTTGTGTCATGGGGAAGCCACACAGAGGGGTAGCTTGCCATCCTTAGGTGATACAGGCAGGATAAAGCCGCCCCCAGAAAGAACTTAGGAAGAGTCTTTAAAGCCTTGATCAGAGTGTGTTTTCCTAGTCCTGACCTCCAAAACATTTAATAGGTTGGTTCCAATCAGCTCAGACAAGAAAAGGTCAAAGGCTAAAGGCTGGCCTGCCCATTGTCTTTAATCCTCAAAGGAAACAGAAATCTCAGGGAATTGTCAGTGCACAAGAACATTTTCAGTGGTCAGGGGAACTTAAAAGGAAGGCAGGAAGGCAAAAAGGAAGAAAAGAGGAAAAAGAAGGACAGAAGGAAAGGGAGAGGAAAAGAGGGAGGGAGGGAAGGAGGGCTAGCTGACTTCCATACTGTGTTACTTACTAATGGCATAACTGTAGAAAATCCAATTCCTTTCTCTGGTCTCAGTTTATTGGTGAGGACCTTATAGCTCTAAAATTTGCTGCTTCTAGTACTATAAACTTCAGGATGTGTCTCTTTAGAGCTAAATCCCCACAATGCCAAGCACAGTGCTAGAATTTCACTCACTGAGATGATAGATAGAGGGTTTCAACATCCTCTTTGATATGAATCTAGTTTACATCCCTCTCACATTTCTGAAACTATCTCACAGTCATACAGGATGATTTCACCTCCACTCCCTTTTTTTTTTGCGGTACCGGGGATTGAACGCAGGGGCGTTCTACCTCCGCGCTACGCCCCCGGCCCTATTTTTTATACTTTATTTTGAAACCGGGTCTCACGAAGTTGCGGAGGCCTCACTAAGTAGAGAGAGAGAGAGAGAGAGAGAGAGGCAGGGAGAAACAGAGAGAGAGAGAGAGAGAGAGCTGAGGCCGGCCGCGAACCCGGATCCTCCGGTCTCCGCCTCCCAAAGTACTGGGATTACAAGCGTGCGCCACCATGCCCGGCTCCACTCTCTTTTAACCCCTGATTTTCTTACATTTTCCCCTCCCTCTTCCTCTCCCTCAGTCTTTGCCACACTTGACCTACAAATCCCAGCTCTTGGGCCACTTCCTCTAGGGAGCCATGCCGGCTCCCACAGCCCACAGGAATCCCTGCCACCGAGTACCTTCCCTGCTTGGCTTTTTCTTCATATCATCACTAACATACTGTAAAATTTATTTTTATTTATTTTTCTAATTTACTGCTTACTCTTTTGACTAGAACTCAGGCTCCAAGAGGACAGAGGTGTTTGCCTAAACAGACTCTAACACATAGTAGCTACTTAACACATACTAAATGAATGAGCGTTTAGGAGGTGATTATTCTCCGTGGGGGCTCAATGCCTTACAAAGACATCACAGACACATGCAGGGAGATCAGCTCCAGAACTATAATAAGATTTCATTACACACTTCCTAAGGATGTAAGAATGTTTTGGGCTGAAAGTTGGAGAATACAGAGTAGGTTATTCTATGACTTGCTTCTGTCCTAGGAGCCACTATAATTAAGAACAAGGGTTGTATTTGCATGACTATTCCTATTTGCTCTCTCTCTCTCTGTGTTCTATGTATGTTTTACTTAATGTAAATACCTAAAGGAAATTGCTTATGGAAACAGAATCCTCAGTGCTTAAAGGGTTCCAAACAAAGATTTACAAATAAATGGCTATTATAGTATGGCAACAAAAAGAATTGACAGGTTAAGTGCTTCGCTGCCCATTCTCCAGGTGGCTCAGGTAAGAATGGAGTAACTTGTTCCCTAGAAAAGGCGACAGTGGCCGGGCGTGGTGGCGCACGCTTGTAATCCCAGTACTTTGGGAGGCAGAGACCGGAGGATCCGGGTTCGCGGCCAGCCTCAGCTCTCTCTCTCTCTCTCTCTCTCTGTCTCTCTCTCTGTCTTTCTCTCTACTTAGTGAGGCCCTCCGCAACTTCGTGAGACCCGGTTTCAAAATAAAGTGTAAAAAAATAGGGCTGGGGGTTTAGTGCGGAGGTAGAACGCCCCTGGGTTCAATCCCCGGTACCGCAAAAAAAAAAAAAAAAGAAAAGGCGACAGTGGTCTCGAGGTCTTCACAACTGTGATGCGCTGCACATGGGACTGGGGCGCCAAGCAAATTTAACTCCCTCCCAATCTCTGCCACACTTGGGTTGTAGAGACCGGGGTGTTATACGAAAATACACACGCTTGTAATCCCAGAACTTGGGAGACAGAGACTGGAGGATCCGGGTTCGCGGCCAGCCTCAGCTACTTAGTGAGGCCCTCCACAACTTAGTGAGACCCTGTTTCAAAATAAAGAATAAAAAATAGGGCTGGGGGTGTAGCTCGGAGGTAGAACGCCCCTGGGTTCAATCCCCGGTACTGCAAAAAAAAAAATTAAGTACTATAAGAATAACAATTTTAGGAGGCAGGGAGAAACAGAAGTGTGTGCTTCATGGTTATAGGAGGAAGCTGTACAGTAGGAGATAAGAAACTGGGTATTCTTTGTGGAAATCTGGAGGAAGCAACAGATGATTATCAGATAAGCACATCACAGTGAATGCGCTGTCGAGAACTGAAAGATGGTGCACACAGATGTCAAACAGCAGCTTTGAAAATCTAGGGGTTCCTCGTCATAGAGAGAAGGGCGTGGAAATGTTTCCTCTATTTATTTATTTTTTGCGGTACCGGGGATTGAACGCAGGGGCGTTCTACCTCCGCGCTACACCCCTGGCCCTATTTTTTATCCTTTATTTTGAAACCGGGTCTCACGAAGTTGCGGAGGGCCTCACTAAGTAGAGAGAGAGAGAGAGAGAGAGAGAGAGAGAGAGAGAGCTGAGGCTGGCTGCGAACCCGGATCCTCCGGTCTCCGCCACCCAAAGTACTGGAATTACAAGCGTGTGCCACCACGACTGGCGAAATGTTTCCTCTAAATAAGCCATACAAGAACATATTCCTATAACACAATATAATTTAGTACAATGAAAAGGACACTGACTACCAATGTTTATGAATTTATTTTCATGCATTCTAGTTGAGCTTGAAATGTTTATGGTAAAAGTATCTATAAAATGCATTTATATAGTTTTCCTCTAAAAAAGTAGGAAATGGTTCAAGTAGCCTCTGGGATTACTTCCAATTTAACAAAGTCCCTGATTTTTTTTTTTTTTTTTTTTTTTGGTACTGGGGATTGAGCCCAGTGGTGTTCTACCTCTGAGCTACATCCCCAGACCTATTTTATTTTGTATTCTGAAACCGGGTCTCACAAAGTTGCTGAAGGTCTCATGAAATTGCTAAGGCTGGCCTCAAACCTGGGATCCTCCTGTCTCAGCCTCCCAAGTACTAGGATTATAGGCATGTGCCACCATACATGGCTCTACAAATTCCTTTAAATTAACACTGAGTCGTGTGGGTCCTAGACTTGCAGCTTTCACTGACCCAGGAAAGTGGTGAGCCTGAACAAGGGAGCCTGAGACGGGATCCAAATGACTGTGACTTTGTTGGGTGTTGCTCGCTGGCTTCCAGCACTTCTTGAATCTTCTGCTTCTTTGCTTTAGCTTGCACAGTTTCATTCACCTTCCTCTCTCCCCAGACAAATTCTATCTACCCTTCAAAGTCCTACTGAAGTCGTCTTTCTCTGACCAACCTCTAGCACCTGGCCCCTATGCCCATGTCATACTCAACCAGACAGTAAGTAGCTACCCTTCTTGATGTTACGGAACACTCCTAATTTCCTTCCTAAACCCTATCTCACAGCATAGCACCATACTTTTCGTTTTGTATACTTTTATTGGTGCATCGTAGTTATGCATCACAATGAGATTCAAAGTGATACAAACATACGTGCACCCATCACTCGGTGTATTTCTCTTTGCATCCCTTCCTGTACATGTTCGTGAGATTGGTGGTGATACCCGTACATATGAACGGAACATTTTTTGAACTGTTTCCTTCCTGAGTCCTCCCTTTTCCCCTCCCTATCTCCCTCTCCCCAAATCTCAGAAAGCGCAGTACTTTTCAATGGAGGTAGCTCAGTAAGTACTGTCTGTACCTGCAGAGGAGCGAGATCACCCTGGCACTGGAAAACTATCCTCAACTAGTATATGCCATAGGACGGGTGCTCCGGACTTCCTCATGACCTCAGAGCCTGTGCATATGTGCTGTCTCCTTGTAGTGAGGAAGAGAAAGGTGTGGGACGTAGTTTTTCTCAATGCTATATTGGTATAGCATAAAGATCACTCGAGTCTGACTAAATTTTTAAAGCTTATGCTAACAAATTCTCCTATCTTTTTTTTTTTTTTGCGGTACCGGGGATTGAACCCAGGGGCGTTCTACCTCCATGCTACACCCCCCAGCCCTATTTTTTATACTTTATTTTGAAACTGGGTCTCATGAAGTTGCAGAGGACCTCACTAAGTAGAGAGAGAGAGAGAGCGAGAGAGAGAGAGCGAGCTGAGGCTGGCCGCGAACCCGGATCCTCCAGTCTCCACCTCCCAAAGTACTGGGATTACAAGCGTGCGCCACCACACCCGGCTAAATTCTCCTATCTTTAAAAAACTGTTTTCTACTCTAAGTTTTTATTCATTTCGACTAATCTAAGAATAGTTAAAAGTTTCTTCTGGAATCTGACTACCACCTTTCCTGATGCTGATTTATTATTATTATTATTATTATTATTATTTATTAGGATTGAAACCCAGGGGCATTCTACCTCTTGGCCACACCCCCAGCCCTTTTTACTTTTTATTTTTGTGATACTAGGGTTTGAATCCAGAGGCATTCTGCCTCTGAGCTACATCCCCAGCCCTATTTTATTTTTTATTTTGAAATATGGTCTCACTACATTGCAGAGGGCCTCTCCAAGATGCTGAGGCTGGCCTTGAACCTGAGATCCTCCTGTCTCAGCGGCCCAAGTACTATGATTACAGGCCTGTGTCACTGCACCTGGCTTAAATTATATTATTGCATTTGATCCATTCCCTGTGAAGATAGAGGTCTGAAGCCCACAGATATTTTTTTTTCCACTTTGCTTATGGGAAACCCAGAAAGGCCCCACACCAGTTCTATTGCTTCTAGCCTGAATCCCTCCAAGCCTTATTTCTTTCCTCTGCTATTGTTTCCAGCCTCTTGTCCTGTCTACTTCCCTGTTTCTCTAGAGTTTCATTCCCTGAATCCTTCTCCACCATCTGTCAAGAGTTCTTGAATCTTGCTACAACCAAGTAGAGTAAGAGGATTCTTTTTATGAGCATGTTAGAATAAGAACAGAAGCGGTAGCAGTAAGAATCAAGATTAGACAAATGAAGTCGCCTCTAGTAGTTTGAGATTAGGAAGCTGTTTAAGAGCTGTGAAATGAGTGTCCTCCAACAAAAATTATAATCAGAAGCAGAAACTGTAGCACCAGCAGCAGCAGCAGGAACGCTTCAGGGGCCTGTCATTATTGCGGCTCTGAGGACATCCCCGACCTCTAGTCTCTTGTCTCTAAGGGACGGAGTCGGAGTTTCACTATACATGGACAGAGAAATGGGCACTCATAGCAGCTGGTATGTGTAGACCACCTAATATTTTTCCATAAATCTGTCCTGTAAACAACTTCACTTGATTCTGACAAACACCTTTGTGTGAATTATCATCATCTGCAGCTCAGAGAGAGATCTGTGTTGTCCAAGATCACATTTAGGACCTTGCGGTGCTGAGACTTAAACATGAGTTGGTCTGGCCCCACACTGTATGTAGTCTTTCCACTAATAATAGAATAAGAAAATAGCCTAATGTCACCATCCAAGTGTTTGTCCTTGTCCCCTCCATACCTAAGATTTTCATGTGTAAAACAGACAATGTGCCAACTCTTTTTGGTTATTGGAGGTTAAGATCAGGTAATGTAAAATAAATGATAGCTATGGTTATTACTGATCTGTCTTCAGATACTCACTAAAGCAGGAACATTTTTAAGAATAAGGAAAGAAGAAAGAAGGAAAAATGAGCGGTAAAGTACAGTAGAGTGTGTAAAATTTCAAAGGTTAAAGGTGGATGTTTAGGTAGAGATGATCAATAACCAGTGAAAATCCCTCATCTAATGTCCAAAGGGATGAGAGAGATCATCTAATCCTAGCCACTCATTTTGTAGTAGAGAGAACCGGAGGGGGAGAGAGCAAGCGAGTGATCAAGCTGTTACCTGTAGTCACAGAGTATTAATGATTTTAAATGGGACTCAGACTCACAAGTTCTGCATCCCAGGTGTGCACCTTCTTCCTGTATGTCATGCAGCCTTCCTCGTGCCCTCGCTGGTTTCTAAAGCCCAGGCGTAGGTGTGTCTTTAGTGCTCGGGGCCTCTTCACAGGGACACAGATCAGACAGGCCCCTCTTCTCTGTCTGTGTTGTACCTACGCCCCATGCAGAGCCTGTGAAACAAGACCGGGAGTGAGAACATGCGTAGGAAGAGAGAAAAAGGAAGTGGAGTTTCCATGATGTGGCCCATAAGACCTTCTGCATCCAGGATGGAGACATATCCCTACCATTGCAGAGGCCTGTGGGGGATCCCAGAATAGCCAACAGTCCTCTGTTTTGGATGGACAAAGTCCACCTCAAGCCAGGTTCACTGTCCCTCATTCTACATACCTCCAACCCACACCAGGATCTCACGTTCTTTCACAGATAGGCAATCTCTTCCTGGTTTCTAACCCTCTTCCATGCCGTTGAAGTTTGGAAGATCATCAGAACTAAACTTACCGAGTGTAGCAGTGGAGCATTCCGAGACTTGTATGGCTTAAAGGAGCACTTCACTCTAATTCAGGGAAAAAGGAGAATGCTATTTAGTAACAAGAAATAATAGTAACAAGAAAACTACCAGCTAATCAATAATACTCTTTTCTCTCCTCACAAATATGTTTGGCCGAATAAATGCTGAAAGAAGACCATCCACGACCTCTTTGTCTCTCCTTTCTCTCTTACTTCCACTTTCCAGATGTGGATGATTTTGACGGCAGGCTTGTCAACTGCTATTGGAGATATTAAAGTTGTGCGTTTGGAACAAAGCAATCCTGTGCTTTCAATGGGGGAGACGCCAATTTTTTTTTTTATCTGGATGGATTATAAAGACATCAAGAATAAGAAACAGCAGCTCATTTGGTCTGATTTGCAGAGATTTTGGCTAGAGATGGTAGGAAGAATGAGCAGATTTCTGGCCCATTAAGTTAGCACTGTGAATTTATATCATTAATTCTCCAGTCCTCTTTTCTTGGTAATGAAGCTCTTTCCTTCACGTACTCGTCGTATTCTTTCCCCCTCCTGTTTTCTCAGTAGCTACACACTCTTCTTCTCAACCCTCAGCTCATTTGCTTGAACTCTATTCTCAACCAAAATCTGCATTTCAGCCATTCTACACTGGGCCCTGGTGTGGGCAGGGACAGAGCGCTGCAGGTACCGAGTTGGCCACTTTAGCCTTGTCCCTAAGGTTGAAAATAGAACAGCTGTCAGTTTTCAAGGGGAAATAAATGTTTGATCTTTTCCCTTTACTGTAGCCGAGAGGGAAGCACGTGAGTCATGATATGGGCCAAGACCAAACTTCATCTCCATTGTCTATTAGAATCCAAATTATAAACCTTGAACTAAAAATGACCATGTTGGGTTTCCTCAGTCCCTAGATAACGCTTCATCTCAGGATTCAATCTTATCTTCCAGAGGCTCAAAGGAGTTATGAGAATGTTCTATTAGTATGGTTGTAAATAGTCTCTAAACCACTTGGGGGCTATGAATAAGAAATCATGTGTTAGATCTCTTTCTGTCCCTCCTGTTCTATCTCCAGCTTGTCATCTCTGATGACATTCTCAGAGACATGCAATAAACCCGCTTCCTCTCTTCCTACTAATGTTTCACGCTCTAGGAGAAATCAGATCTGTGGTTCTAACCACTCCATCTGAACACCCGCTGAGAATGACACTTGGCCACACAGTTGTAAGTCTCTGGCCCCAACCCCCTATCCTAGGCACTGCCCCAAACTATTTAGAAAGTCCCCTTCCCTCTTATTCTGGGACATTTGTGGTAGACAGAGTCACTAATATTTCTCTCTCTCGCTCTCTTTTCTTCTCTCTCTCTCTCTCTCTTTCTCTCTCTCAGTACTGGAGATTGAACCCAGGGGTGTTATACCTCTGAGCTACACCCCCAGCCCTATTTTATTTTTTATTTTGAAACAGAGTCTCGCTAAGTTACTGAGGTCTCTAAGTTAATGAGGCTGGTCTCGAACCTGCGATCCTCTGTCTCAGCCTTTCAAATACTGGGATTACAGGCATATGCCATCACTCCTGGCTCCTGCACACCTCTTCTAAACCCTCATCATCTTATTGAACCATTCTCTTATCTTGTCTGTGCTCTGCCCTGAGACCCATCTGTTCTGTTCTATCCTCTGATGAGTTCAGTGGCACAGCAGGGCTGTGGGAAAACCCCAGTGCAGACGACCTTGCCACTCCTCCACCCTCCCCAAAAGTCATGTAGGTGGTGACATGCTCAGCCCGGCTACCACTGAGAAAAGTGGTGTTGGAGACTGCCCCCACCCCAGTATTATGTAGGTCATCGAGAGGTCACCATATCCACCTGGGAGCTGTGGACTCTGAAAACCAGTCAGGACAGGATGTTAACTATCCTGAGCCTCCCAGCTAATGTGGCCTGGCATCGTCCAACTGTGTAAATCCTCCCCCAACATATCTTGCTGCAGTTTATCCCCGCGACAACTTTCTTCTACAGCTTCTGAAGAGAGAGGTCCCACCCACAGGGGGCTGAATTGAGTCAGGGGGGAGTTGACAAGAGTCAGCTGTGGACACTGGGGCAGGACCTGCCATGAAACTGGGAAAGCCAGGCATGGTGGCGTACGCTTGTAATCCCAGTACTTGGGAGGCAGAGACCGGAGGATCCGGGTTCGCGGCCAGCCTCAGCTACTTAGTGAGGCCCTCCGCAACTTCGTGAAACCCAGTTTCAAAATAAAGGATAAAAAATAGGGCCGGGGGTGTAGCGCGGAGGTAGAACGCCCCTGGGTTCAATCCCCGGTACCGCAAAAAAAAAAAAAAAAAAAAAAAAAAAAAAAGAAACTGGGAAGCTTCTTGGGAACTTTTCAAAGTTGGAATCAGATTGAAATGACCACAAAAGCGAGATGGGCAAGATGAAGATGAGAAAGATGAAAAATTCCTAATTATTAATTCGGGTCATCAAAAAAACCCTATGTTTTGTGACCCTAGAATGATTAATTCTCTGGTAATAGGGAGGAAGGGGGAAAAGCCACAGGACCTCCTCGTTCCGATAGGCACAGTGATGATGCTTGTAAGGTTGATGTCAGGAAGGTGACAGATTGTCTCTGACTTTTCCTTTCCTTGGTAGCCTGATTTTTCTCGAACCTGTTTCCTCTGTCTCCTCCGATCATCTTAGCTCGGTCCGCCTTAACATGGAGGTTAAAGTTGTACTTACCCGTCCGCTGGTTGAGAGCCAAGCTGAGGCGAAGCAGTTCTCAAAGCTGGGCCGAGCTCTTCCCAGGTATGGCGACAGGTGAGGCCAGAGAGAGAGTATCATGTTGTAGACCCTGCCTCTCGGCGTATTCTCATTCAGCTGCTGTTGCCGGCTCAAAAGAGGAAGCGGAAATGAACACCACACACACACACACACACACACACACACACACACACACATCTACACAGTCCCCGCCTCCTGCCCCAGCCACATCCTTTGCTCCGGCTCAGGAGACTGAAGAACAAAACATCTGTAGAGGAGAGCTCACAACCGGGCAGCCCTTCCTTGCAGAGAGCTGCCAGACTCTGCCCACAGCAGCGCCATCTCCTCCTGCGGAAGGAAAGGTGCAGCCCAGGGAAGGGTGGGAGTCTAGGGACATCTTCCATACAGCTAGACTCCCACTGCTGCCCCAGGAGAAGGCGTGTCTAAAAATGGGAACCCTCTCTCAAAAATCGTCTCATGTTTATCTCAGAGAAGATGCTCAGCACCTTATGTAGGCCTGAGTCTGTTTTCAAACTCGTCCTCACTCCAGTAAATTCCCCCAGACGCTTGTTTTCAAGTCCTGAATACCATCGTAAGCAATTTTTTGGTTTGCTAATGTATTAACGCTTTGTTTTTATGTTTAAACCACTGCAAAGTTTTGCTTTATTAATGACTACTTTCCCAAGGAATTTTTATTATTAATTTTATACTTTTATTGGTGCAATGTATTATACTTTTATTGCAATGCAATACATCATAAAACATACATGCGCCCAGCACTTGGTCTATTTCCCTCCATATATCTGCTCCCCACCCCACTCCCCCTGTACCTGCCCCCTCCCCATACAGGTCAGTGAGAATGGTAGTGAAATCTTGTATGGACATAAACTTATTTGAATGGTTCTCTTCCTCAATTCTCGTCTTTCTCCTCCTCATCTCTCTCCCCCGATCCCCTCCCACTATTCCACTCCTCTCTCTCCTCATTTAACTGAAGCCCCTTTTGCTTCCTATTTATGTTCTAGCATCCACCTATGTGAGAAAACAAACGACCCTTCCCAAGGATTTTTTTTTTTTTGCGGTACCGGGGATTGAACCCAGGGGCGTTCTACCTCCGAGCTACACCCCCGGTCCTATTTTTTATCCTTATTTTGAAACAGGGTCTCACGAAGTTGCAGAGGGTCTCACTAAGTAGCTGAGGCTGGCCACGAACCCGGATCCTCCGGTCTCCGCCTCCCAAGTACTGGGATTACAAGCGTGCGCCACCATGCCCGGCTTCCCAAGGAATTTTTAAAGCTGAACTTTAAGAATTTGTTATACTCTGGAGATGGTTTATTGGCGTTCCGTTCCAGGAAGCCTGGCTAAACCCTGCAAGGTTTTCCCTCCCGCACGTTCACCCCTGGGTGGCACTGCGCCTCCTGGACCAAGCCACCCCGGCGCCTCCCGTGTCTCCTGATACGTGGTCCTCCTTGCTGGCTTGACGTTGCTCTGTTCTGGGTTTGTCTCTTTCCTGTTTTTATTTTATTTTATTTCCTTCTTTGCATTATTTATTTGTAATAGTCATCATTATATTGATTGAACAAGGCACTCTTCTAATATGCTAAATGTGACTGATTTTTACATGTTCATTCTGTTTTTCCTAACTTTATGGCTATAGCCACACTTGGATCTTTTTTTACTATGTTCCCAAATTTCATTTCCAGCCACCAATCAGTCAACTCTGTTGAATATCCACAGTACAGCTGTAATGTGGTCAAGAGAAGCCTAAATAAAATTTCTACTTAGTAGATTAATCTCTATAAATATTATTTTCTGAAGCATAATATGAGGAAATGATAATTATCTTCTCTCTGGTTTTCAATCTTTTTCTCTCAAACCCCCAGCTCTCCCTGGACCACATTCCTTTATATACATAGGGATGAAAATATCTAACAAAATTTCCAGTACATGGTAGATGCTCAATATATACAACAGGTAAAAAACTCAACCCAGCACTTAGTGGTTCTCTTTACTAATATTCAATATGTTTCATAATGGTTGTTTTTGATGTGCTTTGGGTATGGAGAATGCCAGCTCTATAGGGAGTCTGGAACTGTGTGGACGATTTTTATTTTTGTTGTAATGTGATGGAAAGTCAACACTGGTATTTAATGCCTGGAGGCCAAAGATGCCCAAAGCCCTTTAATGCATGGGGGTGTTCAGCACAGGAATAATTGTCCTGGCCCAAATGCCAACGTTTTATGAACACTGATGGTTTCACGGCTACGAGAGCAGGCTTTGGAGTCAGATGCTGACTCTAAGTGGCTCTGTGGTCCTGGACACGTTAACATCTCCAGGTCTCAGTGTCCCTGGCTGCAAAATGGAAATAATTGTCCTCCTAACAGAGTAGTTGAAAGGCTATAGGAATAAAGAAATAGAGAATATTTAGTTGAGTCCTATCTAAAATAAAATCTTAACAAATCACAACTATTTTTAAAGACTCTTTAAATATAATTGTGTGTGTGTGTGTGTGTGTGTGTGTGTGTGTGTGTGTGTGTGTGTTTTACTGGGGATTGAACCCAGGGGCACTCTGTCACTGAGCTACATCCCCAGCCCTTTTAATTTTCCTTTTTTTTTTTTTTGCGGTACCGGGGATTGAACCCATGGACGTTTTACCTCCGAGCTACACCCCTGGCCCTATTTTTTATACTTTATTTTGAAACTGGGTCTCATGAAGTTGCGGAGGGCCTCACTAAGTAGCTGAGGCTGGCTGCAAACTCGGATCCTCCGGTCTCCGCCTCCCAAGTACCGGGATTCCAAGCATGCGCCACCACACCCGGCACTTTTAATTTTCCATTTTGAGACAGAGTCTCACCAAGTTACTCAGGCTGGCCTGGAACTTGTCATCCTTCTGCCTCAGCCTCCTGAGTAGCTGAGATTACAGGCATATAACACCATGTCCAGCTGAAATGTAGTGTTTTCAATTTATCCAGCATGATATAAGTCTATCATTAAAGAAGCTATTTCACAAACATTTTCTAGAGATTTTTTTAATGAAAAAGAAAATTGCTCCTTGTGATTTTTAAAAAAAGAAACGTTGCGGGGTGTTGTGGTGCATGCCTATAACCCTAATATTTGGGAGGCTGAGACAGGAGGATCACAGGTTTAGGCCAGAATGTGGTAACTTACTGAGACCCTGTTTCAAAATAAAAAGTAAAAAGGGCTGGGGGTGTAGCTCAGAAGTAGAACACCCCTGGCTTCAATACCCAGTACAAAAAAAAACATGGTAGCCGGGTGCAGTGATGTACACCAGTAATCCCAATACTGGGGAGGCTGAGACAGGAGGATTGCAGTTTGAGGCCAGCCTCAGCAATTTAGCAAGACCCTCAGCAACTTAGGGGGTCTTCAAATAGATAAATAAATAAATAGATAAATAAATAAAAATACAAATAAAAAGGGCTGGGGTTCAGAGGTAGAATGCTCCTGGATTCAATCATCAGTATCAGGAAAAAAAAAAGGAAATATTTTCTTCTTCTATTAGCAGTTGCTGAAACACAGGGTCTGTATGATTCTTAGGAGGAGAAGGCACTCTAGTGTATTCCTCTATGTTTATCTTCTTCAATTGTGTAGTCTCTCTCTGTCTCTTCAATGCTTGTCTGCCCTTCCTCCACCCCCATCTCTATCTTTCACACCATGAACTTCTTTGATCATATTTTCCACATGCTCATGAAAAGATAACAACGTGTGCTTTTTTGTACTAGATGCACTTCAGGATTTCGGAAGGGTTTTATGAGATTTTGTTCATTTTTCCCTTCATTATACTAACTGAGGTTACGTTAGCTCTATCTGTGTGATTCGGCAGTTGGGCGCCTCATCAGAAGGCCAGTTTCTCATCCTCAGGTACTTTCTTTCCCCTCTTTCACGGAATCTGGACAAAACACTGGACCACATTCTGGACTTCAACACGAGCCATAAAATAGTTACTTCATTCCACTGGATTCGGTAGAATTCTATTGGATTCAGTCTTCTGACAGACACAGTTTTCTAAAGTCTTCTTGGCTTTGGAAATCTATTGCATCTACACAAATTATTTTCCTCTACTCTCTTGTAACTATGCTGTTATGCAAAATGACAATGTTAAGTGACAGATACTGGTAAGCAATCATCATAAAGGTAACAGAAAATGTATTGTAAAAACTCTTGCCCATTGCAAAGCCAAGTAAAAATTGCTTTTGAATGATACTATCCTCCTGACATGTAACCTGGAAACTCCAATGGGTCAGGACAGTTTCTGAATGCTGATGTGCCCATCAAACAGATGGACGGGGCCGGGCTCAGTCCTGAAGCTGCAGAACTGACAGCTTAGCTGGCAGGCTGCCCAGACCTGGGGCAGAGCCAGGACAGCTGCCCATGAGGCTGTCCCAGGACAGAGAGGCTGTGCCACGGAGCCTCTGCTCTGCTGAGCAGCTGGGCCCCTCTGACCAGGCCCAGATGCAGGTCATCTGCTTCCGTTTCGCTCTCAGATCCTGGGGTTTGAAAAAGGCCCTCCTTTTTTTAGAAGTCTGTTCTACCAAAGTGCTGATGTAGGATTTTTAGTAAATGTGTCTCCTCCCTGCACCAAAGGCTCAAAAGTGGGTGGAAAGTAGATAGAGTTCTAGGGGAGAAAGCGGTAGCTCGACTCATCCAGAGGTTCTTGAATGTTCTCAGGTAGAGAAGGGTCTACCCAAGTCATCTTGTCCTTCTCTCTGCTTCCATGTTCTGGGCGTGAAGGTTCCTAAGAATTGGGATTCTCAACTGGGTGTGGTAGCACACATAATCCCAGTACTTGGGTGGCTGAGACAGGAGGATCACCTGTTGGGGACCAACCACAGCAACTTAGAACCTCAACAACTTAGCGAGGTTTTGAAATAAAACCTATATTTTGAAATAAAAAATAAAATAGATCTGGGGTGTAGCTCAGAAGTAGAATGCTACTGGGTTCAATCCCCAGTACTACGAGAGAGAGAGAGAGAGAGAGAGAGAGAGAGAATGAATATGAATATGAATATGAATATGAATCAGGATTCTCTGGCTTTTCTTTCTTTTTTTTTTTGTGGTACCAGGGATTGAGCGCAGGGGCGTTCTACCTCCGCGCTACGCCCCCGGCCCTATTTTTTATACTTTATTTTGAAACTGGGTCTCATGAGGTTGCGGAGGGCCTAAGTAGAGAGAGAGAGAGAGAGAGAGAGAGAGAGATGGGGAGGGAGAGAGAGCAAGCAGAGGCTGGCCACGAACCCGGATCCTCCAGTCTCCACCTCCCAAAGTACTGGGATTACAAGTGTGCGCCACCACACCCGGCTTTTCTCTGGCTTTTCTAGCATACTCCCTCTTTATCTCTCCTCTCAATGCAGGAAAGTCAGCCTTTATCCGTATGTCAGCCTTTATCTTCCCTATTTCTAAGTCCAGTGCAATCTGCCCCAGGCCCCCCAGAGGGTTCTTTCAGAGATCTGGACTATACTTCCACTCAAACTGTGGTCTACTGGGTACCTTCTAAGTGCCAGAAATGGGTAGACATGGGGAGAGAGAGAGAGTGTGTGTGTGTGTGTGTGTGTGGTGGATATAAAGACAATATAAAATATTACCCCTTAGACAGCCTTCTCTTCAGTTAAGAAAATAATTTTGGGAAATATGGGGTTAACAAAAGACAAGCTTGTTTCTTTAAGGCACAACTTCTTGAGGATTTTCATGGGCTGATATGAATTGTGGCTCTCCTAGGAGGGAGTGCTGAATTTCCCAAATGATTTTTTAATTGAATTCTAAGGAAGTTACTTTTGGGAAAGTTGTCCTCCACTATAACCACTTCAATTCTGTCTTCTCTAGATTAAATGACAGTCACATCTTTTGTCATACTCAGATGGCTGTGAACACAGGACTGTTTGGCTGTCTGATGAGCCCATGCACCATCTTTCTTCTGGTCAAGCCCGTGTAACTCAGAGACACAGGATTCATGGAAGTCTCTAGTGCATTTCGGATGCGAGTGCTCATGGCCAAGCGTTCATGGTTTAAAAAGCCCACCAAGGAGGGCAGAGCCTGGGCCCTAGGATGGGGGTGTGAGTGCAGCAGGTTGGATCCTGGGATATAGTGGGGTGGAAGTCAGGGGCCCTTGGGCACTAGGAAGAGATCTATCTAAGACAACTCCATGGACTTAAGGGATAAGAAATGAGGAGCAATTCTCAGCTTGATCTTCCTACCTGGCAGAAAAGAGGGCTTCTAGAAGGGTTCCTGTCTATACCCAGTACCTGGTACAAAGTAAGTACTCATAGCAATGATATAATTGGTGATAGGAAAAGAAAGGGGGGACTGAAAAGCAATCAAACTTGGGGGAGCAAAAGAGCATTTAAAGTGGGTTGAACCTTTGTCTTAGTCAATTTGGGTTGCTATAACAACAATGACAACAACAACAACAGTGAACTGGGTGGCTTATCAACAACAGAAATTTATTTCTCACAGTTCTGGAGACTGGGAATGCCAAGCTCAAGGTTCCAGCAGATTCGGTGAGTGGCGAGGGCTCGCTTCCTTGTTCATGTTTAGTTACCTTTTCACAGTTCTTGTGGCCAAAGGGGGGCGCCAGTTCTCTGGGGGTCTCTTTCCTAAGAGCACTAATCCCATTCACAAAGGCCCTGTCCTCGTGACCTGATTACCTCCCAAGGCCCTACCTCCTAATAGCATCACTTTGGGGGTTAAGATTTCGACATATTGGGGGAGATGAATATTCAGACCACAGCAACCTTGGAGAAACTGTGGAGCAAGCGCCAGAGACTTAGTGACCTCATGGAGTTGAGGAACCTTTAAAACTGGGGTTTTTAGGCTCAGCACTCTAAACTCTTAAAAAGAATGAACATTAAAAGGCAGAACAGCAGTTGAACCTGGAGGCTGTTGGGAGAAAAGCTGAATGAGCACAGGGTTAGAGTGGTGGGCCCGAGCCTGGGAATTTGGGCTGTGGTGAGAAGGGGAGGAGGCCACAGGTTGGAGGAGGCCACGGTTGGAGGAGGCAGCAGCCTTATTCTAGGCATAAATTCTTCTGTCATCTTTTAAAGGCAAACGCTGCGGCTGCAAGTCCTCTCCACCAAAGCTAGACAGGGGCCAGGGAACTGGAGACCCTGGTGGGCCAAGTAGACATAGGGCGTGGGCCAGTGCGGGAAAAACCTACTGACAGATGGGGAACGCAGACCAGGGTTTCTGCAAAGACGTTCAGTGTCTGTGGTCGTGTCAGTGAATCGGAGGAAGTGGGGCAACGGCCGCCTTCTGATGAGGGGAGAGACTGCAGGAGGCACCCAGCGCGCTGGCCCCGGAGTCTCTGCTCCAGGGAGAGTTCTCTTTGTCAGTCTTGGAGAAAGAGGAGGAAGAGGTGGAGGAGGAGAAGAGAGGAGAGAGACTGTCCCCAAGAGGAGCAGAGAAAGGATCTGAAAGGAAGTGATTCACAAGAAGGAAAAGTGGACGCAAAGTGTAATCACCTGGCAAAAGGCAAACTCCTGCGGCCGTCCACAGCGGAGACGCTCTTCCTTCACAGGAGACACCTGTGCCTGCCACAGCCGCAGCCTGCCCTGCCCCCCAAAGAGAGGAACCAAAGAGGGGGTGTGGATGAGGCTGAAGCCACTTAAAGCATCCTGCCGCTCCGTGCTCTAATTTTTGCTTTACTTATACTGAATTTATTTCTTCTGACCAGGGTATGGTAAAGGGGCGAGGAGTAAAACAGCCCGCCCTTCAGGCCTTATGGATTCAGAGACTTCCATCGTAAAAGGATGAAATGACAAGAAATGGTTTTTAAGGTTCTTTCCAATGTTGTTTCTAGTAATACTAGCTACCATGTATTGGGTGAATACTTTAGGAAAATAATTAGCATATATTAACGTTAGCCCTTACAATAATCTTGAAAAGCAGGTGCTGTGATTGACAGATGAATTAAATGAGCCCGTGTGCCTCTTTCTGACTTTTCCCATCCTGCGAACCTCTGCTCCCAGATCAACTCCCAGACTGTTGTGCAATGACAGACCACCAGGTGGCAGCCGACACCCACTTTCTGGGCTACCAGATACTGGGCGTCTGAGACCACTTGACCACCCAAACCGAACCTTCCAAAAAAGAATTTACCCAGTTTAGGAGCATCTGGGCAACTCCCGTTTATCTGAGTTGTATCAAAGAGGTTGGGCAGATTTGGAGGCTAACTGGGCAACTGAGGATTTTTCCCTCTTAAATTGCTTATTTTTAAGTAATGATGTCCAGGGTTGAATAGGATTTCAATAGGTTAACGAGCAAAAAGAAGGCTGTCTTGGTAGAAAGATCATAAGTTCAAGATGGAAAAGTATAGGGTGTGTTTGGGAGAAGTCAAGTAGGTCCGTGCGGCTGTACTGTGAGTCGTACAATGGGTAAGAAGTGGAAGCTAAAATAATTAGCATAAGTTTAGGTTATTTTTAAGAAACACTTGAATACCATATTTCAGGGTTTGAACTTTGTTTTAGTTTTTAGATACTTATTTTGAAATAATTTCGAACTTACAGAAAAGTTGTAACAAGAACAAATAGAACTTCCGCATACCTGCCGCTCTGATTTATAGTTGTTAATATTTCGCTTTAACATACTGTTTTCCCCCAAAACCTTTTGAGAATATATTGTAGACATTAGGCCCCTTACCCTCACCTAAAAACAAGGATTTTCATAGCTATAGTATAATTATCAAAATCAGGAAATTTAATATTGATCAATATTATTATCTAATTTGCAGACTTTACTCAAATTTTATTATTTTCCTAATAATGTGCAGGATCACATACTTCAGATAGTTTTCATTTCTCTTTTGTTTTCTTTAATCTGTATTGTCCCTCGGTCTTCCTTTATCTTTCACGACACTGATGTTTTGAAAGAGTATAGTGCTTTTATTCTGTAGCTTTTCTTTCAATTTGCTCTGTCTACAGTTTGTGCAAGCCAATTTGGATGGGTGATTTTGTCAGGTTGCTACACCCTTCTTAGTGCATCGTACCAGGAAGTAGGTGGTATTGGAACATAATGTGGTATTCTTTTTTTTTTATAACTGTAATGTTATATTTTCCTTTTTAAAGTATTAAGCACTTTAAAATATTTTAAAACTATTTAAATGCTCTTTTGCTTATCAAACTTTCAACTTGCACCTACTAGTTAGTGTATTTTATTTTCTTAACAATGGAGAGTCATCAAAAATATGTTGAGCTGAGCAGGATAAAATCAGAGCCATGTTTAGAAAGAGCACTCCAGAAGCTCTGTGTGTGTGATTTTTACTCTAACTCCTGTATGTTCTCCTCCTTCCTTCTTTCTGCCTGGGACTCTGGTACTGGAGTTCTGCAGGGAATCTTCTAATCTTGCACCTAACACGTAGCAATCTTGCCAGACTGCAGGAAGATGAAAAGCTGCTCCTTTTCCAGGCTGCTGCAGCCCAGTGTCTGATCGAACACTGTGGATGTATCTGCTCGCTCGGGCAGGTACTTGTGCAAGGTACCAGCGGAACAATCGCAAACACAGAGACCTGCCATCCTGGATTGGATTTGGGATCATCAGAACCTGGGAGACAACGACATCTATTAAACTCCGACGACCCCCTACCTCTCATCCAACTGTTTGTACATCCTCTCATTTAAATGGTACAGCAACCCTCCAGGCAGGCCCCGGGATTCCCATTAAACAGATGAAGACACTGAGGGCCAGTGGTCTCCGTGGAAGGCCATGACTTAATCCTTGATCGCTCTGCTTCTGAAACCTGCATTATTCCTGCTGCTCTCTAACTCCACTGATGGCAACAATACTAAAAGTGGCGCTGTCACTGTCTAGTACCTGACATAAACAGCTTCTTAACGCATCCATTCCTCCTATCCTCACGGCAGCCGGTGGAAACATAGAGCAGATGCAGGTGTCTCCTTTGTAGAGGAGGATAGCGCCCACACCACTGGTGAGAAAGCCAAGCCTCTTGTCTTTCAGTGGAGGGCTCTAATTTTAGTCCTCTTTTGCGTCCTCTTTTGGGGACAGGGGAGAGGATTTGGGGGAGCGAGGGAGGAGAGCTAGGGAACAAAAGCAATAGGAGTGGGGGACACCGGGGTGAGACCCAGGGATCAAGATGCGTTTTCTGGCTTCCTGGACGTGGCCGAGGGGCTGCCCAACGGCATCCACAGGCTTCAGCATGCGGGGCACATCTGTGCCCTCTCCATTCCTCTCGCCAGAGCCCAGGAGATTGGCAGGGACCCTAGAGGAGACCCACTCCTGGGTGCAGGGCAGATGCCGAGCAGCTGAGCCAGCAGGAGCAGGCAGCAGGGAGGGTTTTCAGAGGCCCTGAGAGAGCACAGCCCCCTCCCTCGGGAGAAGGCTGGCTTCCCTCCCCTCTGCCTCCCAGTGGCATTCAAGGCCTCAGAGGAGGTTTTTTGCCTGTTAAAAAGAGCCGAGGGAGTAACAAAATCTCAACATATGAAGGAAAAGGTGAAACCCGATTTCTCTATTTTTTTTTTCTTTTAAGTCAAGAGGCAGCTGGGGTAGGACAAGGATTTTGCAGGTCCTTGCAGAGGAGGGGAAAGGTTGAAAACCACAGGGAAAGTTGACTCTGTGGGTTAAGAAAATGATTCCCAACACATCTCTGTACTCATTCAAGATAACAGGCAGACATCTGAGTGGGGCTGGCTTAGGCTTGACATCAGGAATGATTTCTATGGGCCTTGGAAGTTTTCTGTCATTTCGTAGGGTAGAGGAACTTCACAGGTCCACTTGGACACTGCTGGAGGGATGCGAGGAAGGAGCCCATGCTTCCCAGGGTGACTGTGATAAGAGATGGGCTGTTGGATTTGAATCCCTGCTCAGTCATTAACCAGCTATTTGAGTTTGGACAAGCTGCACAGCCTACTCATCTGACCTGGGACGATAATAGTGTCCGACTCCAAGTGATGTGCGTGTGAAACGAGGGGATGTGTAAAGCTTAGTGAATCACCTTGTCCACAGTAAGTGAGCAAAGAATTCAGTTGTGGCCACACTGTCCCTTCTAGCGAAAAGAACATCGGGTTGATGGTGAGGAAACCTGGTTTCTATTAGGTTCTTTCTAGATATTCAGCTTGTTCCCTGGCAAACAATATCCCTCCCCCCCCCACACACATGTTCTCTACAAAGAGGCAGAATTCTGTCTATTTGCAGTTCTGATGCCAAAACTTACATTTTGAGCTAATGAAAATTGCTTTACCACTCCAAGCCTCATTCCCCCTATATGAAAATGGAGAAGATAATACCTATTTGGATTGATTAATAGTATAATGTTTGGTGGCACATGCCTGTAATCCCAGAACTTGGGAGCTGAGACAGGAGGATCACAGGTTTGAGGCCAGTCTCAGCAACTTATTGAGGCCCTCGGCAACCTAGCAAGACCCTGTTTCAAGATAAAATAGGGCTGTAGTATGGCTCAGAGGCAGAATACCTCTGGGTTCAATCCCCAGAACCATAAATAAATAAATAAACAAATAAATAAATAAATAAATACTAAAAATAACAGAGAAAGAAAGAAGAGTATAGTGTTTGGAGTCTGGTAGGCCTGGATTTGAATCATACATTTAACACTTCCTAGCTATATGGCTGTGGGCATTTTATTTAATGCCTCTGAGCCTCAGTTTCCTCAGTCCTTAACTGGGGGATTATCATACCTAATATGTTGTTTTGCTTTGTAAAGAGTACTTAAGATAATAAGTATAAGCTGCTTAACCAGAGCTCAGGAAAAGTAAGTACCAAGTGGAAGTCAATTAGTGACTGGGAATTTTTCTGCATGAATGAAATCACCTAACAATTCTACCTTACGCAAAAAGGAGATGATGGGCCTGCCAAGTTCAAATCCTTATTCTGAGTTCCACGTTTAGACTGATCCACTGGAAGAGTATCTGGGAATACTTTCCCCAATTCAGCCACAACCTGCTCTAACACCCCTTAACCCTAAACCCACAAGGCCCATCCATCAACTCTCAAACTCACCTTTGTCATGCAGAGTAGACTCACCCCTAGCTACAAATCCCCCTCCCCAAAGCACACTAACACACACATATAATTTCTCAAAAGCCAAATTAAAGTCACTGTCTGTCCACTGCCAGAAGTCCCTGTCCTTCTCCTTCTCCCCAGGGAATCCTCACTCTCCATTGACATCCCCCCCAACTCCTCCTCCACAGAAGCACAACAGCCACCATCCTACTTCTCCTCCCCTTCTCTGTGGCTCCTGTAATTATATTCTCCGCCTCCCAGTGTCATGCTAATACAAGCTCCTGGCACAGCTGCCCAGATTAAATTAGAGCTCAAACCAGCAGGCTGACTAATTATATTTTCTGGGCTAGAATTGTCTTCCCCCACCTTTGGGGTACTGGGCCAATAGAGTAAATGAGCACCACCAATATTTGCTGAGGATATTTGACTCTTCTTGCCTGGGTGGTTTTGTTCCCCCCAACCAATCTGGGCCCCTTGAATTAGATTAGACCCGAATAAGAGAAGAGAGTTTTACTCAAAGGGCCTCCTCCTCCGGCCCATCCATTCTCCTGCAGGTCAGCTCAGCTGGGCCTGCACCATCATCAGGCCCCGGAAGACAGAGTGGCAGGGAACTGTTTCTCAAGGAGATTCTACTGCCACCTTGGTGGGGCCTTTCCTTCTCCCCAACCCCAAAGTCTTTCCTTTGAATAGTCACTGCCATTTTCCCTACAGTGATGATTGCTGAATTCTTTTGCATCCATTTCACAAGAAAGACAAAGGACTTTCCCAACCAATCTCCCAATTTATGTCTTTCCTTGGTCAGGGCTGGAATATAGTAACTACAGACAAAGTTTGCCTAGAGACAAAGTTTACTTCTTTATTCCACAAACATTTATTGTGCACTTATTATATGCCACATAGCAAGATGAGTATTAGAGAATGTAAAGGTGTAAATCCTGCTTTCAAGAAGGTCAGGGCCTTGTGAGGGGCTTAATTAACTATGTGCATATGTGCAGATGTGCAGAAATTAGGAAGTCCGTGCAAGCTATAGTATAGGCATGAGAGGCTTGGAGTAGGAATCAGAACTGGCATTATTGGAGAAGCGGCCCTTGAGTGAAAGCTTGAAAAATTGTTCAGAAGGCCAATAAACCAAAGGCAGGAATCATGGACAGAGAGATTAAAGATATAGAGGCAAGAAAGTCAGAGCAATGAAGGATGAGACTGGGGGGTGGGGGCTGGCCAGAGCCGAGTGCTGCGAAGTAGAAGAATGTTTCATTTCTGGGGCTCTCTGAACCCCAACACCATGTCTTCTTAGCGGAGGGAGAGCAGATCACTCCTTAAAGACCCTGGCTGCCCCAGTTAGGGCCTTTCCCTTTGCTATCAATTGCCCTCTTCAGATTTGCCTGCAATATCCCTCTCACAAATAATTGTCCTATTCTGCTATGAATTGCAGAATTGTTGCCTTGGAGATGCATTTAAGGAGAAATATTAGATTTTTTTTCAGTACTGGGGATTGACCCCAGGAGCATTCTACCTCCAAGCTACACCTCAGCCCTATTTTTTATTCTTTATTTTGAAACAGAGTCTCACAAAGTTGCAGAGGGCCTCACTAAGTAGCTGAGGCTGGCCGCAAACCTGCAATCCTCCTGTCTCAACCTCCCAAGTACTGGGATCACAGGCATGCACCACCACATCCGGCCTGATATTTTTTTAAAACATAGAAGGGAAAAATTCTGACTGTAGAGTTGCTAAAAATGAAACCAAACCTGTCCCTGGATCTCTGATGTTTTCCTCTGTAGTTGGCAAACTTCTCCTGTCCTCATTCATTCAGTGCATCTTCCAGCGCTCTATCAAGTACTATTCTAGGGATGGCTCAGTGTAGAGGGATAGGAGAGGCCTTCCCCCGGAGGAAGTCAGCCTAGAGGAAGAGAGACTAATACATAGATAATTAAAAGGTGTGCAATGGCTGAGTGTGGTGGTGCACACCTGTAATCCCAGTATTTGGGAGGCTGAGACAGGAGGATTACAGGTTGGAGGCCAGCCTCAGCAACTTAGCAAGACTCTGTTTCAAAATAAAAAACAAAAAGGACTCAGAGATAGAACACCCCTGGGTTCAATCCCTAGCACCACACGCATGTGCGCATGCACGCGTGCACACACACACACACACACACACACAAACACACTTTTGAAGTCATAATGGGGATCCAAGAGAATACTAATTTTTACCTATTTTGTAAAAATTATAGAAATTTGGAAGCCAGGTATGGCAGTGTATGCCTGTATTCCCAGTATATTTGGGACGCTGCGACAGGAGGATTGCAGGTTCCAGGCCAGCCTTAGCAACTTAGCGAGATCCCATTTCAAAATAAAAAGGGCTGGGGATGTAGCTTGGAGGTAGAATGCCCCTGGGTTCAATCTCCAGTACCAAACCAAACCAAACCAAACCAAACCAAACCAAGCCAAACAACAACAAAAACCCACTGTGCAATGTACCCACTGAGCTGGGGTATAGGTGTTACTTTCCTAGGGCTGGTCTAACACAGCACAAGTACAAGTCAAGCCATCCGCTGGCCACATCCTCCTGGAGCTGGTAGAGAAAGCCCCCGGCCTCTTGCTAGCTTTGGTGGTTGCAAGCAGTCTTTGGCATTCCTTGACCTGTAGCTCCCGTCCTCTGTCCTCACAAGCCATTCACTCCCTGTCTGTCTCTGCTTTCACGTGGTTGTCTTAGAAGGATATCATTCTTATTGGATCAAAGTCTATCCCACTCCTATATGAGTTCCTCTTAACTAATTACATCTACCTTAACCCTATTTCCAAATAAGGTCACATTTTAAGGTACTAAAGGTTAGGTCTTCCATGTATTTATTTTTGAGGGGTAACACATTAATTCATTAATTCAACTCATAGCAGGTAACTAACTCTAAGTGCATCAGGATGATTGTTAAGAGGTGGGAGTGATTAAATTTTAATTCCAGAAAACCAAATAAGAATCAGTTAAGAGGGAGATATAGGGAGAAATGACATGGGAAGAGGCAAGAAGATATTAAAAAAAAACCTTCAAGTTTAAGGGCTAAGACAGAGAAGTTTTCAATGAGGACATCTCACTAGAAAAGAGAAATCAGATTATCTCATAATAGGAAGAATCTATGACAGGCTGACACCAAGGTAGAACATCCTTGCTTTATACATCAGGATTTCCCCCCTGACATTTAAAGAACAGCTGTGAAATTTAATATTCCAGTTTTTATTTAAACATAAATAATATCATGTAATTGGAAAGGAATGTGTCAACTCAATTTCCTACTAGATCCCATGTGCTTGGAACATGCATGGCCATCATGGGTGCTTGGTAAAAATCTATGCAATGATATTACATTAATAGTGTGGGTGTTGTCAAGATAAGCACAGTTGACTGGACACACGTAATAAGTGTACTGAGTTTTGTGTTGCAGAGATGTCACTGAAAGGCGAGACACGTTTTCAGCACGAGAAGAGCTGCAATGGGAGAAATGAGCGATCAGTATTAACCATGGCGACGTGGTGTGCAGCACGTGCCACAACAGACGTTACAAACAAGTGCGGCTTTCATTTTCTGGAAGGACAGATGACTGATTGGCATGGGGAGAAAACTCCTTGAGGTGGTGGTGTGGATTTAAAAAATGAATGGGATTTTAATAAGTAGTGAAAATTATTTAGGGATGCAGAATAATTTAATGTGAATATAATTTGCATATGAATAAGAGTTGCAAGAGACGAGAGAGGGAGCCTGTGAGTGTCTAGGGTAAGAGCATTGCTGGCTGGGAAAATAGCAAGTGCCAAAGCCCTGAGACAGGATTAGGGTTTTTGAAGAATAACAAGGAAGTCGGTGATCCTGGAGTAGATGCACAGGCCAAAGTGGGTCCAAGATCACACCAGAGAGATGGGAGGGGAAGGGGAGGGGGCAGAATGTGTAGAGTGTTAGGAGTCATTGTAAGGACCTTGGATTTTACTTTGAATAAAATAATGAAATCACTAGACATTTTTGAGCAAAAAGGGGATGTACTACTGTGTTGGAAAGGATCAAGACATAAACAGGAAGACCAGTGAGGAGACGATGGTAACTTTTCAGGTGAAAGATGATAATAGCTTAGACAAGGGTGGTAGCAAAACTAGCCGATACTTAAATTTTGAAGATAGGGCCAACAAAAATATGCTGATAGGTTGGAAGTGCCAGAGAAAGGTCACTCAGGGGTGAGGTCAAGTTCTTGGCCTGAGTGGCTGGAAAGGGGGTTTGTCAATATTAACGGAGATGGGGAGCCTGGAGGAGGGGCAGATTTGGGGGAGGGCAGGACCTTGGCTTTAGACATACTAAGTTTGAGACACCTCTTAGTTGTTACTTGGTGATCAAGTTGGCAGTGGATCTGTGGGTCTAGAATGTAGGGTATGGCTGGGCTAATGACTTAGAGTATAATCACTTAGAGTTAAATATAGGAGATTAATATTGGTAAAGTTAATATAGAACTAGAAATGTAAATTATGGAAAGAAGATAGAATTGTGTTATCAAAGTCTTTGATTTGAGTCACCATGTTGGATTGCTTTCAAAATGATTTTCATGTCCTCTGTGCTCCAATGGTGTGGAATGTATTTTAAGAAACCTACAGGGAGTTCAGAATTATACATTGACTATTAACTTGAACTGGTCAATGGTACTTATTTTTACTATAAAATATAGAATTAAAAAATCACACATAGCCTGCTGCTTACCTGATAATCATTGTTAAAAGCCTATTTCTTTCCTGCTTATTTTCCTTGAATATTTCCTAATGTGGATTTCACAAAAATTCTACCCAAATAATTTGTTGATAAGATAGAACTATTTCTTGATTACTCTGGTAAGAGAGATAACTATTTTGCTAGAGTCTTAATATTTTTTTTTGAGAGGGGTGAGTCTTATAAGGTTTGCAGATATAGTTTAAGAAAGACTTCCAGCCGGGTGTGGTGGCGCACGCTTGTAATCCCAGTACTTTGGGAGGCGGAGACCGGAGGATCCTGGTTCGCGGCCAGCCTCAGCTCGCTCTCTCTCTCTCTCTCTCTCTCTCTCTCTCTACTTAGTGAGGCCCTCCGCAACTTCGTGAGACCTGGTTTCAAAATAAAGTATAAAAAAATAGGGCCGGGGGTGTAGCGCGGAGGTAGAACGCCCCTGGGTTCAATCCCCTGTACTGCAAAAAAAAAAAAAAAAGAAAGACTTCCATGTGAGGAGTAAATAGGATTGAATAAGGATAGTTTAGGATTGGGAGGGAAAGCAAGACAAGAGTTACACAGTGAGAATTTTGAGAAGTCTTGGATGTTAAATGTCACTTGATGTCCATTTAATATATTTTTCTTTTTCTGATAAATTCCTGAAATAAATTATTTAAGACCTATTTTCTTCTTGGGCAGGAGCTTCCTGGAATAGGGAAGCCATGTTCTTAGAGACAGTAGGTATATGGGTCTATAAAGGGTTTAATTCTTATTTTTTGTCATAGATCAATGAGATTATATCATATTCAAAATCATGTGTATTCGGTTCTTTTTATTTACTTTATGCCATTTTTCTACGTTACACATATTTTCTGTAAACATTATGCTGCCAAGTTTCACCTATGATCTTTCTTACTTGTGCACAAGGATAATTCTGAGTATGAATTGTTTCCTGCAAATAGAAGCATATGAGGTTAAAGTATGGGATCAAAGAATTATAGGCACCTCTTAACTCTAATGTGACCCTAACTGGTTTTTGGGTTGGTTTTGCTTGTTTCCAGATAAACTCCAGTCATATAAGTCAAGTCATCTTAGTGGGTAATCTTATTCAAGTCAGCATACATATTTGTGTGTGTGTGTGTGTGTGTGTGTGTGTGTGTGTGTGTGTTACTGAGGATTGAACCCAGGAATGTTCTACCTCCAAGCTATACTCCCAGCCCTTTTTATTTTCTGAAACAGGGTTTTGCTAAATTGCTGAGGCTGACCTCAAGCCTGCAATCCTCCAGTCTCAGCCTCCCAAGTACTAGGATTACAGGTGTGCTCCATCACCCCTGGCTGGTATTTATCTTTTTTCCCCATACACTGAATAATTCAGACTTTCTACTCAAGGAAGGAAAAATACACATAAGGCAGATATTTAGAGCTTTTTCCAAAATGGGTTTGTTATTCTCTATGGCTCCAAATGGTTAGAATCTTAAAAGCTAGTGTTACTACGCAACACTTTCCCCAGAAAGCAAGTTATTGAATTTCAACACGAGTCAAAAATGATAGAACAAGGAAATCTGCTAGCTTTCCCCAACTCTCACAACCCCCTACCCCTCAAAACAAAACAAAACCTCCCTAAGTTTTTCATCTTAAACAAATAGTCCCCTGCAAGTTTACTTATACACATGGTATAAAACAGGTTACTGTGCAGCTTTGGAGATACATGCACATAAATGCCCAAGTTACATTTGGTGCTGAGTTCATGGGACTGAAGTCTAAAGCCCTTGGCTGTCTGGAAGCACAGCTCGGATTCACCTCAGGCTGGAGCGGGCCTGAGCCTCCACACCTCCTCCCCGGTCCTAGAGCCCGTTGCATCCCCATCACGGCTGCCTCCGTAGACTACAGGCTCTGGACTCCCTGGAGTGTTGCCTATCTTATTCCTGTTTGTGTCCTCGGCACCTCGGGACTTGAACAAATAGATATCTATTGAATGGGATATAATTGCAGATTATCTGCCGATTGGGATTTTCCGCACCTGCTGTCAGTGTGTCTAATCCTGAGTTCACTGAGAACCCGCTGCCTGTTACACCAGGAAGTCTTAATCGTATAGCATCGGGCGTCTCAGTGGAGGCAAGGACCCAACGCCATGTCACTGGACAGAGCTCACTGACTCCTGGGACTTCTGGGGCTTTCCCTGAGGGGACAGAAGGGATCAGGGTGAGCGAGGGTGGGGGAGAGCGGGGGTGAGGCTGAGAGGAGAGAAGGAGGGGAAGGGGAAGTTCACTTCAATCTTCCAGGGCTCTCTTAGAAGCTGCCCACAGGGCCGAGCGAGGGGAGGGGCGGTGGCTGCAGGCCAGGAGGGCCGGGCAGGGCTGACAGATGGAGGGCTCCTTTGAGGGCTCTCTGAGGACCGGCCGTTGCAAAGCCATACAATGTACAGAAGTAAATCAAATCGAGGAACATGTGCACTGAAAGAAGGGGAGAGAAGGGAGAGGGAAGAGGGTGCAGGCGGGGAGGGGCCAAGAGGGAGAAAAGGAGGGCCCTTTAGATCCTGAAGAAGAGAGCCAAGAGTCAGGGAGGGGAAGGAAGGGCTGTCCTGGGAGGCCTACATTTTTCTGGAGCAATCTGGGAGTGAGGGTGGGGTAAGAGGTGGACAGAGAGGGGCAGAGGTCCCTGGCAGCCCAAGGTCTCAGGGAACTTGGTGGGGTATTTCACTCCTTCTCAACAGTCTAGGCAAGCCCAAATTCTCAGATCTGCAAGTAACTTGGGCACGAGGAACAAAAACTCCACCAGAACCTTAATACTAGGGGGCAACATCTCTCCCAGAATAGTGTAGGAGGTTCCTAGAGGACAGTGCAATGGTTTAAGCCTGGCCTCAGCTGGCGTGCACAGAAAATATTCAGAGCCTTAATTTAGCCTTTAAAGAGGTTAAATCCCTCTAGCCTGGGGCGAAAAACAGCTCTTGCCCTGAAAGCTGGATTTGGGCTCTGAGTCCTGGATTCATCTGGTGAAAGTATAGAGTTGGGGGCTGCACAGCAAGAAGCCAAGCCTCAGGATATATACTATATATCTGGGCGAGGTTAACAGAAGTTCATTTTCATCTTTGCCTTTTTTCTCCCCTCCCTCACCTTGCCTTTCCATGTTCTTGTTTTAATCACGTTTTATTTGTGAAGCCCAAGCTCCCAGTATCTATGCACCCCATCCAAGCCCCTTCAACATGATCCTTTCCAGCCCGGGTGGAGTGAACGAGGATGAACCGGGGAGAGCTAAGGTCCTCAGGCTCGGGAGCGGGCAGGTGTGGTACCTCCATGCAGAGCAGGAGTAGGATGAACATGCACAGCACATCCAAGCTGGGATATTTTTAAAAGTGAAAGGGAGCCCGGTGTGGTGGCATATGCCTGTATTCCCAGTACTTGGGAGGTTGAGACGGGAGGATTGCAGGTTCGAGGCCAGCCTTGGTAAGTGATGAGACCCTGTTTTAAAATGAAAAATAAGATCGGGCTGGGGATGTAGCTCAGGGGTAGAATGCCCTTGGGTTCAATCTCCAGTATTCCCCCCCTCTCTTACACACACACACACACACACACACACACACACGAAATTAAAAGGGACTCCAAAACAATTAACAGGCAATAACTGGTCTATAACATGTAAACTGACTGTACTAAGCAAACCAGAATTTATATTCACCCTAGATGTGATTAAATTGGCATATAATCCTAAAGTTGTATTGTGTGTGTGTGTGTGTGTGTGTGTGTGTGTGTGTGTTTATTGGGAGAAAGGGCAGGGGTGGGATGTGGGAACTGTTCAACTTGTCTAGGGACTCCCTCTTTATGATATCTAGGACATTATTTCCCTTCATCTAACCAATGTTACTCCTCACAAGAGATGGGATTCTGGACTGATATGTTTACTTCATTTTTATTCAAATCTGTCATCCCAGTTCTCACGGATAAAAAGAATGGAATAATAATCAAAATAAACAAAAAGGCATGGAAATAAGCAGGTGTTCAAAGTCCGGCATTCATTCCCTGGCTTCATGATCTTGGGCAGGTTACTCATCCTTTCTGTTGTGATCACTAATATATCCCCAGGGCCTATTTCACAAAGGAAGCGCTCAAATATTTATTGAATGAATAAACTATTAGACATTATTTTCCTCATTGATTAAAAAAAGCAATAAGGGGCTGGGGGTGTAGCTCAGTGGCAGAGCTCTTGCCTAGCACCCGCAAAGCCCTGACTTCAAAAAAATCCAACACACACACACACACACACACACACACACACCACACACACACACACACACACCAGAAAAATACAAACAAAAAACAAAACAGTAATAGCACCACCCCCAAAGAACCGTTGCAGCATTGTGGGTAAAGCTATTGACTAAACGTAAAAACTCAGAAAATGCTGTCTGTATGTGTTTCTAAAGGAGATGATCTATGCAGATTATGAGTGCAGTAACTGTGTGGTATGGACCCTTAGCAAATGTTAGTTTCTTCATTTGTCTCCATCCTTTCCCCTAGCCTATAATTTTGATACCTTACAATACTCACTTTTTTTTTATACTGGGGATTGAACCCAGGGATGAATGTTCTACCTCGAAGTTATACTCCCCAGCTCTATTTACATGTTATTTTGACACAGGGTCTTACTAAGTTGCTGAGGGTCTAAGTGCTGAGGCTGGTCTCGAACCTGCAATCCTCCTGTCTCAGCCTTTCAAGTACTGGTATTTACAGGCGTGCACCATCACTCCTGGTTTAAAATAACCACTTTTGAACTCACCTTTGCATTCTTTGTGCTGGTTTAACTCTGCCTTCTTAGCTCATACCAACATTAATGTGTTTAGGAATTGAAGTAGTTCTAGCTGAGAGAATGGGAGAGCAGAAAACAAGGGCAAAATAAGTCCAACTAGACCTTTGTGGTCAAAGAGTCACTTATCATGGAAGTAGAATTCCAGAGTTTGAGAAGCGGGGTAAGTGGATATTTCTTGCGTTCTTTTGCTGTTTTTGTACCCTTAAAATTAGTGGGAGAATGGGAAAACCCCACCTGGAAGATGAGTCTCAGGCTGGCGTCCAGCACCTGTGGCTTCTGCAGCTAGCTCCCACAATAGTGTCCTTTCAACACGCTGCTTGGCTGGAATCCTAAAAGGAGTTGTATTTTATTTTATTTTCATAAGTGAGGCTATTCCTTATGCTTTAGATTCACTAAACACTGTCTTAGATCTGGAGATTTGTGGTGAGGTGGGGTTGGGGAAGGCCAGATGAGTGGGAGGGTATCTTTCCTATTGTAGGAGCTTCTAGGGACCAAGACACCATAATCTGCCCGCATTGCATTACTGAAGCCTTTGCTGAAATTGAATCCCGGGCAAGTGCGCTGCGAGCAGTGTGGCCCTGAACACATCCTGGGCTGCGGGCGCTAGCTGAGGATGCCATTCGCCAGCGGCTTCAGGCTGAGTCACCAGGGAGACCTTGTTAATTATTTTGCTTTCAGTGTCCCTCCTGGAGCATCCCCAGAAGAGATTCTGGTTTTAGAGTTAACTCTCAGTAGCCAGCTTCAGGTAGGCAATGCAGCGTAGTGGCCGTAGATTGCTCATATCCAAAATCCCACTACCATCACTCTTACGTGACCTGTGGCAAATGATTTAACCACTTGTGGTCCATTACTTCCTTTGTAAAATAGCTCAGAAAGTTGTAAATAAACTACCTCAGAAGGATCTTGTAATGATACAATAAATTAATATATGCGAAAGTGCTTAAAACAGCACTTGACATTGGTAAGCGTTCTGTAAGGATCAGCTGTGATCATTGTAGATAGCAATTAGTTTCTTCTCACTGGCTTTTGCCTCCCTCGGTTGATGAAATCTTAGGGGAAGTAACACGACTAGAGCCCTGGCCTAGTAGAGCCCTGGCCTAGTAGAGCCCTGGCCTAGTGGTGAAACACTCAGAGCCAGGGAATCCAAGGGAACTGCCTCAAGATGGTAGGGCGTCGGCTCAGCATGGCAGAACTTCAGTTTTGATCTGAGAGCGCTCTTACCAGTGCTCTGTTTGGTTCTCCCAGAATATGAACTGCACCTTGAGAATAGCACTTGATTTTATTAATCTCTTCATCCTAATTGTTTTTGGCAGTGGCACAAATGTGGTCTGGATTCTTAGGAAATCCTCACTGTCTTACACCACGTACTTCTCTGGGCTGAAGAATCACATGATTGAAGGCTCTTAAATTCAACTTGAAGTTTGCTCCTGAGGCTAGGCACATGCTCCTGGGGCTGAGCAGAGGAGGGTGGAGTTGATGGGAGACAGTGTGGTGATCTTTTCCTAGAACAGCCATCTCTGCACATACACCCCAGTGTTTAGTGTTGTGGGCTGTGGCTATCAGATCGTTTCCTGACGATAAATTTGGCTCTGAGTGGGGAATGGGATTTAAAAATAGCACATTTTAGTTGAGTCTTAAATTTCACTCTTGCAAGTTGTATATGAATAGATTATATTTATACAGAAGGAAAAAACCCCTTCTTTGATGACTACCCAGTCTAGATCTACTTTGTACTAGAACTGAGATATTCCTAGATAAAGACCCACCTTCATCAGTTTGCATATGTGTGCATAATATATGTATGCAGTATGTATGTATGTATGTATGTATATATTTAGTATGTGGTATTGAGGATTAAACCCAAGGGCATTCTACCTCTGAGCTACACCCCAGCCCTATTTTATTTTTTGTTTTAAAACAGGGCCTCACTAAGTTGCAGAGGGCCTCACTACAAGTTGCTGAGGCTGCCCGCAAAACTGCGATCCTCCTGTCTCAGCCTCCCAAGCATTGGGATTACAGGTATGCGCCACCATGCCCTGTTATTTGTGTACATTTTTAAAATTGACTGTATCATATTGAACCTATAGTTCTACCAATTGATTTATAGCCTGCTAGCACATATAGCACATTTCTCGTTAGTATATATGAAACAACTCATGCAAATTAAATGGTATTCCATTGTTTGGCTAAACCATTACTTAATGTATTGATAATGTACTTTTTCATTATTAAAAACAATGTTGCAATTACCATCTGTGCTCCATAATGGCTTCTTAGGCACACATTCAATTATGTTGGAGAGTCAGACACAGAAAGTTTTTGGATTATATTTATGTATTTAGTTTTCTAACTCTGTCACTATACTGAAAGTTGATTAAAAACAAGAAGTCTTATTTATATTTATGTTATTGCAATCTTATGTAGTGCATGGGGCTCATATGCATATAAAACATATTTATTGAATAAATTTATATAGTGTGATCATTATTTTAATAAAGGAATATTTAGATTGAGATAGTGCCTTAGTATCTCTATAAAGAAATCCTGATATTAGTTTTTCCTTTTTTGTGTGTGTGTGATACTGGGGAGTGAACCCAGGGGCATTCTACCCCAGCCCTATTTTTTAATTTTTATTTTGAAACAGGGTCTCGCTAGGTTGATAAGTCTTACTACTTGCTGAGGCTGTCCTTGAACCCGTGATTCTCCTGTCTCAGCCTCCCAAGTACTGGGATTACAGGCGTGCGCCACCACACCCTATTTTTCTTTGATTTTTTAAGGGATGAAAAAAATACCAATAACTACCATTTATTGGTCACTTGCTAAGTGTCAGACACTATAGTAAGTGCTTTGCATATATTATCTGACGTGTACTCCTTGAAGCAAGTTTATTGGCTAAGAATCATTACCTCCAATTTACAGATGGTGAAACTGAAGCCCAGAGCGATAAATAACTTGTCTGAAGTCACATCATTAGTGAACAGGAATGTTTGAATTCAGTTGAATCCTAACACTCTTTGCTTTTAAGAATGGGGTATAGCAGTTGCAGAGAAAGATGCCGGGGGCACATGGTACAGAGCTTTCAAAGGTATAGAAGTTTCCCAGAAGACTTAAATACAGGTAGTTTTGCACACCTTTTGAATGCCCAAATACACAGACCTGAATGAATGGAAGGGGAGAAGGTTGAATAAATGTCCGTCCCAACAGGGACCAGTAATCTACGTGGAAAGAGGACACCCACATTTATTATGTGGTTTCTAGACTCTCTTCTGTCACTAGCCTATTTTATTGCCTTATTCAAACCCGGGTCTCAGTTGGTGTGCCTTTGAATGGGTCGATATTATTTTACTCTCAAAGGGTAGTTTATGACATTTAACTATGTCACCATCACTGAATGTTAGAGCTGGAAGGACCTGGGAGATCATAATCCAACCTGATCCTTGACTAACATGAAGCCCAGAGAGGTTGGCTCACACATCACAACCCCACAGAGACTAAGCAGAGACCAAGGTTTAAAACAAGTTTCCTTATTCCCAAGCTGCCCGCCCCCAGCATCACATGTTTTTGAAAAGAATGAAGAACTTTGCAGCTGTAAGGGAGGGCTGTTGAATCTCCTTGTCTTTCTCCAGTCTATAAAGACACTCTGCAGATACCTCCCTGTTCCTCCAGTCTATTCAGAAGAGGTTCATGTCACAAATCACTTTGTTTTAATCTGTTTCACAGTTAGTTTTGAACCTGGATCATTTTGCTACTGGAGTACTGAACTTCTTGAGGCCAGAGACCGTGTTTCCTCAGCTTCTCCCTCAACCCTTACCACCCCAACCCTGTCCCAGGTCCCAGTGCCCAATCCTTGGAGAGGAGCTTTACGGATCTGCTCAGTTTTATTCTGAATATGGGACAAATAATTTCTTTCTTGTAAATTCACCTTCCCACTCTCTCTAGTTCCTGATTTATATCTCTGGACCCCATTTGTCTGGTAGTATTGGTTTTAATTCAGCAGAAGCGAGTGGTCTCCCAAGGGAAGGTGACAAGGAGGGACATCTGGGGACCGTTAGCAACAGGATCTGTGGCTTGCAGCTTAGCACCCTGGGGCCTAATGGCAGACACTGGTCCCAGGTTTTCTGTGTCTGGACTAAGAAGGCAGTTTACCCCCCCCTCCCTTTAGGGGCCCACAGGCAGGTCTCCTTTGGGGGTCAGGATTACTGGGAATACTAATTAATTCATTAGTGGGGTTGATGGATTATCAGGCTGTCCCCTGGCAGAGGGGCCTTGGGGGGGAACAGATTGCTGCCCATAAATCTGCCTGTTGCCTCTCTCTCCCTGCTTCAACGGCTCCGGTCGGCAGGCCTGTGGGCCAGCAACTGAGTGCTGGTCTCCTTTGGCCCACTCAGCAGATGGTTCTAACAGGTTAGCTCAGAGCTTTACAAAAAGCAGCGGAGAAAGAGGAAGAGGCTGGGGATTGGCCCTCTGGCCCAGGAGCCATGTGGGGGAGGAGCATGCATGCAAATGCCTCTCATTTTCTTTTCTTAAGGCGGTCACCACCCCCTTCCCACCACTGACTGCACACATCCCTCCTGCCCTTCCTGCGCTCTCACAGTTCAACAGTCACAACGCAACTGTCAGGAGTTATGATGAGGTGACCCAGATGAAACAGGGTCTCTTAAAGAAAATTCAGTGCCCTCAACTCCCTCCAAAGCTACACACACACACACACACACACACACACACACACACACAATTGAATGTATTTTGAGGGCTAATCCTATTATGTTCAGTCCCTTACATCTGTCACAGAAAGCAAGGAGCCCTCGCAGAATGCTCTGCCGACACCCTCATCTTTGTCTCAATATGTTCACCTTCCTGCTAATCTGCTATTCCTCCCCTCCCCGTGGAAATCTCACAGGCAGGACACCAGCTCCGCCAATGCCATCGACTCTTAAATATCCATGGACATGGCTGTGAGGACACAAAGCAGGAGATCGAGCCATTCAGCAAGTGTTCATTGAGCAACTATTAAGCGGCTGTATCCTAGACACAAATTGCCCCACAGATAACTTTCCTCTAACTGAGGTGTGAATTGATTTGATTTTCCAGAAATCTACCATTCTTATCATGTGCTGTCTAATGATTTGGAGAGCAAAGTTTATTTTGCAGAGCAGATATTTCCTGGATTGAAATACAAAAAAAAAATGACTTCCTATGAAAACTAAAAAAAAGTGTTAAAAGTGTTAATTTTTATTCTCTGCTTTTCTGTGAAGAACAAGAGTCACTTTTATCAGATTAAAAAAAAATAACTTTCAGCCAGGTGTGGTGGTGTATGCCTGTAATCCCAGTACTTGGGAGGCCGAGACAGGAGGCTCACAGGTTCTAGGCCAGCCACAGCAAATTAGGGAGACCCTCAGCAACTTAGTGAGATCTGTTTCAAGATTAAAAAGGGCTGAGGGTATAGCTCAGAGATAGAATGCTCCTGGATTCAATCTTCAGTATAAAAACAAAAAAACAAAAACTATTTCAAACCTACAATAATATTTAACTTTATTGACAATAAAACTATCTTTTGGGGTCAGGGATGTAGCTCAGTGGTAGAGTGTATGCAGAGCCTGCACTAGGCACTGGGTTCAATTTCCCAGCACCAACTGACCGACAACGAACCCACCAAACAAAGAACCCTGTCTTTTGTTTTAACCTCTGTACCCTTGTGTACAAAGCATACTTATTTCCCTCATCTCTGTTAGACATAGGTTCCAGTTACAGTGATAGAGAAAGTGATTTTCCGAAAGTCTTGGGAATTCTAATTTCAAAAAGAAGTTGAGCTCGGACTCAGAATTCTATCATGCTACTGATGGGAAAAATTCAAGTGATCAGCTCATTTTATAGTTGTGAAAACTGAAGCCCAGAGTGGCACCGACTTACTTAATCTGAATACCCTTTTTTTCTTCCTTGGAATCACTAGGTGATTACAAAGTCTTTGACATCTAAAAATAAACTCACAATCATTTATTTGCCCTCGGTCATGTTTTTTTTTTTTAAAGTAGTATGTATATCTACATATTCACTTTAAATTACTCCAGATGTTTTCTTTCAGCTTAATCCCACTTCATAATACCAAAGGAAATTTAGGAATTCTATGACCCTTCATATAATTTTAGGAATTATATGACCCGTCTTTCCTTCCAAGCTCATTACCACTCGAGTAGACTTTTTCAACCTGAATGTATAATGGTGTATTTTTTTTTTTTTTTTTGCTGTACTGCGGATTGAACCCAGGGGCATTCTACCTCCGAGTTACACCCTCAGCCCTATATTTTATTCTTTACTTTGAAACAGGGTCTCACTAATTTGCAGAGGGCCTCACTAAGTAGCTGAGGCTGGCCCTGAACCTGCGATCCTCCTGTCTCAGCCTCCCAAGTACTGGGATTACAAGCGTGCGTCACCACGCCCGGCTATAATGGTGTGTTTTTGAAAAAGCAATAGTGGACCCTTGTTTGTAATTCAAGGGAACAAATGTCCTTTTATTCATTTTGTCATATTTTATTCATTTGCTTTTTGTTTTTATGAATTTTAGGTGAACAGAAAATTGAAAGAACAGTACAACAAATATAGCTATAGCGTCATCTATATTCACAAGTGAAAACAAAAGTTTTAAATGAGAATAAGTTTGACACGTTGAAGAGAAGGAAGAGGCAGATGCTTCTTCCTGCTGCAATTTGTGTGTGTGTGTGTGTGTGTGTGTGTGTGTGTGTGTGTGTGTTTTACTGGGAATCAAACCCAGACACATTCTAATACATATTTCCCCATAGATTTATACAATCAGAAAAAATTGAGTGCAATATTTTTATTTTTATTTTTTTTGGTACTGGGGATTGAACCCAGGGGTGCTCTACCTCCAAGCTACGCCCCCAGCCCCCCTTTTTTTTTGAAACAGGGTCTCACTAAATTGCAGAGGGCCTCGCTAAGTGGTTGTGGCCAGGAACCTGCAATCCTCCTGTCTCAGCCTCCCAAGTACTGGCATTACAGGCATGCACCACGGTGCCCAGACACACCAATCCAGATGTGTAAGAGGGCCAGCACTGCTGCTGTGTCCCCGGCATGTATCTTTTTCATGTTTTAATTCTTTTCAGATGTGGGCAATTTCTTTTGCTCTTCTTAGCTCTCTCTCCAAGTCTATGGTTGGTTTTCTTTCACCCTGCTTCACTCCCATTTCTTATTTTTTTAACCACAAAGGTTTCCAGTTCTCTTTTTCTTTACCCCTCAACTTCTACAACTCTTCTTTCTTCCCGGGCCCCATCCCTATTCAAACCAACAAACACACACACACACACACACACACACACACACACACACACAAACACACAAACAAACAAGCACATGGCAGAGCCAGGCCTGGTCCAGGCGCCCTCTGAAGTGGGCGTGTCCTGGCCGGGGGGCGGAGTTAGCGGGGACCAATCAAAACTGCTGCAAGTGGGAGGCTCCGGCCAGAGCGCAGGAGCTGCCCAGAGGCTGTGGTCCTGAAAGCGCCGCTGCGGGAGCTGACCAGGGGGAAGGTACTGAAGACACCGACTAAAGCCGCGGCCCGGGTGAGCCCGCAGGCCCCTGGAGCAGCGCAGAACTTAGGGCAGGAGCAGCCGCGGAACCAGGCCCGGGGGTCTCTGAGAGGCAGCTGCAGGGTGTAACATGGATCGCTAAGAGCATCTCCTCCTCCCACCAGCTGCACGCTCAGGGGACGTGGCTTCCCTGACGGTCCTCCAGGACAGATTTAGAGTCCACCCCGGAGCTGCTACTGACTAAGGTGAGCCCGCGGGCGGGCTAGAGGGGCTCTAAAGTTTCTGTGGGAAGTTCCCATAGTCCTAGCAGAGCGGCGGGAGGGAGTTGAGCCTCTTCTAGACTAAGGAAGGGAGGAGTACGAGTTAGGAAACTTGCATGTAAAGGTAGAGGGCGTCAGAACACTTAGAGACAGAGATAACAATTTTAATAATTTTATTAAATTTCACAGCACCCATCGCCCAGAGTGAAACTCATGGATACTGTGAATCCATTTTTATAAAGCAGAGTTAAGATTACTCCTCTATTGCTGTCCAACCCACCCTTCCATTTTACATATTCTGAAAAATGAAAAGTTGAACAGGTTTTCCAAGGTGGCTCAGCAAGGAGGTTGGAAGGACTGACCCGCCCCGCCAGTCCGCGCACAGCACTTGAGGACTGTGTAAGGAGGAAAGGGGAGGAAGGGAGGGGAAAACCAAACAAGAAGGTCTTGGGAAGTGATGCTCACCACTGCTCCTTCTAGTTTGCCAAAGGTCCTTGGATAACTGGTTGGGGTGAGTTTCTCTCTCCCCAGCTCTTTCAGATGGGAAATCAGGACAGAAAAGATTGTCCAAGCCCATTCTTCCCCCCTTCTGCCTTATAGTCACCATTTATTTATCAGAAAATACTGATAAATGTAAAGTGACCCCCTCATCTTTTGACAGAGATGATACACTCTGAAGAACGTGGAGGGAAAATGGAAGGATTGAGTAACTTCTGTTAACAAAGTTCACTATTAAGATCTGAGGCTATGGACACTGAAGTATGAGATGGTTTTGCTGGATAAAATTGTGTGTGTGTGTGTGTGTGTGTGTGTGTGTGTGTGTGTGTGTGTTATTAATCACAGGGGAAGTGGTTGAATATAAAAGGTTGGACAGGGAGAGCACAGAACAGCCTACTGGCTGTTTTCATACAGCACTACTTGTGAGCACCCTGGTCTGTATTTTGTCTTTTTTATTTTTATTTTTGGTACTGGGTATTGAACCAGGGGTATTCTACCTCCAAGCTACACCCCAGCCCTATTTTATTTTTTAATTTGAAGCAGGGTCTCATTAAGTTGCGGAGGGTCTTGTTAAGTTGCTGAGGCTGGGCTGGAACTTGTGATCTTCCTGTCTCAGCCTCCCAAGTACTGGGATAACAGGTGAGTGCCACCACGCCCGGCTCTGTCCTTTTATCTCAGACTTTGCAACTTTGAGCAAAGCATTTAGTCTGTCTGGTCCTTAGATTCCCTAGAGACTGGGCCAGATAGTGTCCTTCCTGTTGTATTTAGTTATAGGATCAGGAAGTAAAAGGGTACTGTCAACTTTTAAGGGGAAAGAGACTGTATGACTACGACAAGCACATAGGCAAGTGTCCCCTTACTCAATTATTCATCTGTTGAAACTTCTCCAAAATAATTAAAAAATTAAAGTGTAGGAAAAATTCTGCTGTTGCTCTGTATGGCAGAAATGCACAATGACCTCAGCCCCAACAGGAGAAATATTGGGGAATCACAATCATTGGACATGAGCAAACACTTTGCTAGAACAGGTTAAAAAATGACAAAAAGTAGGAGAAATATTTTAAATTAGAAAGAATAGGTTAAACTTGAAATTTCATTAAAGGATCCTAAAGAAAGAAGGAAATTCTGTTATCTCATGTAGGTGTATAAGGAAATCCAGATATTAAGATCAAAGACTAAAATGGACTTTATGATCCAGAATGTGATGCCTATAATCCCAGCTACTTGGGCGTCTGAGGCAGGAGCATCACACGTTTGAAGACAGCCTGGGAAACTTAGCAAGACCCTGTCTCATAAAAGGGGGGCGGAGGTTGGGATGAGGATGTAGCTCAGTGGTAGAGTGCTTGCTCAGCAGGTGTGATGCTTTGGGTTTTACCCCCAGTAACACACACACACACACACACACACACACACACACACACACACCCCAGAATGTGTTTGTATGTGTTGGAGAAGGGGCTGGATTCTGCCCCTAGCACCAGTACTTATTGATTATTGTCATGTTGGAGTCTGCTTCCTGTGTATTTTGAGAACTAATTTCTTTTATTTAGGAATTGAAAAAACCTTGAGATGATTTATCATGATACTTTGGGAGATAGTACTATAGTTTTCTCTGTAGGTACAGCTTCTGGAAAACAACTGGCAACCCTAACCATTTGCAAAACAGTTTACAAAGTAAAACTTCTAAATGAGGTATTAAAGGCAAACACATTACTTCCATTTTGCCTTCAGAATAAAAAGATTTAAATCATTTTTCTGTGTTCACTTCATAAATGAGTGATGGGAGAGGGTCTTAGTTTTTATTGCTTCTTTCAGTACACATCCGAGATGGTTCATTAACAAGCTAAAGGCTGCATTAGATTTAGTTGCCTATCCTGGAGACAACCCAGTTACTTTCTTTCTTCAAAGCTCAGAACTGTGCAGGTGCTGGTGGTGCACACCTGTAATCTCAGCGACTCAGGAGGCTGCAGCAGGAGGATCACAAGTTCCAGGCCAGGCTTGGCCACTTAGTAAGACCTGCCTCAAAATAAAAAATAACAAAGGCTGGGGGTGAAGCTGGGCGTGGTGGCACACGCTTGTAATCCCAGTACTTGGGAGGCTGAGACAGGAGGATCGCAGGTTCGCGGCCAGCCTCAGCAACTTAGTGAGGCCCTCCGCAACTTACTGAGACCATTTCAAAATAAAAAATAAAATAGGGCCTAGGGTGTGGCTCAGAAGTAGAATGCCCCGGATTCAACCCCCAGTACCAAAAAAAAAAAAAGGCTGGGGGTGTAGCTCAGTGGTGGAGTGCCCATGGGTTCAATCCCTAACACCACATTAAAACAACAAAAATAAAAACAGAAACAAAAACCCCTAAACTGCAGAACTGTGCCACACTCATTTTCAACACTCACATCTAGAACTGGATGTTTGTCTTTTTTTTCCACGCTAACCTTTTGATGCCTTGAAATATTTAGGTGGAAAATGAGAACTTTTTTCTTTCCCTTTGTGGAATCTTAGCTTTTACTTCTATTTGAAAGACACTTCATATTCTCTCTAGAGATGTGACATTTGGATTTTTGTGGGAAAGTCATAGTTCCCAAATTGATAATCAAAGGTAAAAATGTCCAAGTGTGAAGGGTTGTCTGTTTCCATCAGAAGCTACATGAACTTGAAAATCTATGTGACTAAGTAAGGTTGACCAGTCAAATGCTTCCTCCCAATTATAAAGCAGAATGAAAGTTAGGAAGCTAACCTTCTAGAACATGATAGAAGAGGTCTAGCCTGAGAGTGTTTGTGTCCTCACCCCTGCGGCAGAATAGGACCTTTAATATTTAGTTTCATGGGGAGGTGTGGAGAGTAGAAATTTCAGGAATTTTTAAAAATGAGTGTTGAAATGGGGCCAAGCTGGCTTTTGTTGACATAAAATTAATATTAGGCACAGGTACAATTATACCTATTTATGTCCAAGTGGCCAGAAAAGTCATGGTGAAGTTCGGGAATAATAATAATAATAATAATAACAATAATAATAATAATACCTAACACATGGAATTTTGATGTCTGGCACTATACAAAGTGCTTTAAATATACGAACGTATTTTATGCTCATAATAATCCTATGCGCTAGAACTATTATCATTCCCATTTTAAAGAAGAGGAGACTGAGGCAAATAAAGATTATGGAACTTGCCTCAGGCCACATTTCTGCTCTACCAATAGAGCTGCAATTTGGATCCAGGCGATCTGACTCCAGAATTTGTTCTATCTAGTCCAGTTGAGAAAAAAGACAGGTTTCTGGGCAGTTGTCAGATGAATTCTGTACCAATCAGACGAGGTTTAACATCAGATAATGAGACACACTAGTTAATGTAGTCTATTTTCTTTATTCATCTGTGGGAAACAGTTTTAATTTTTGAATAAGCAAACACGTGTGAGTGGGTTCTATTTTTATAAACCGAAGAGTAAGTGCAAAAATAAATATGTGGATAATACTTTATAGCACTTAAAGGTAGAAGTTAATTTCTCATAGTTTTATTTGCCTTATAGGAATAATGTAAAATATATTATATCCTTATTTTATCAAAGAGGAAATGGAAGAACAGGGAGCTTACGTGATGTGTTTGGAATTAGAATTGAGACTAGAGTTTACATCTGTGTTATTCCTGCTTCTACATTTTGGAAACTACACTATATGCTTGTGGGAGTCTCATAAAGTTAATGGACCAGTATCTATGGGAACAGAAGAATTTATATTTATTTTATTTTTGTGGTACTGGGGATGGAACCCAGGGGCATTCTACCTTCAAGCTATGCCACCAGCTCATTTTATTTTTTTTGAAACAGGGTCTCACTAGGTTGCTGATAGTCTCGTTAAGTTGCTGAGGCTGTCGAACCTGCAATCCTCCTGTCTCAGCCTCCCAAGTACTGGGATTACAGGTGTGCACCACCACGCCCAGCTTGGAACAGAAGAATTTAAACTGGAGGCCAGCTCTGTTCTTCCTGTAATTAGTAAGAGAACCAAAGTGAAAGTTGGTTGTCCTTTTCATTGTTTTGGCCAAAGCCAGTGGTTCTTTTCCTTTATACCCACCAATAATCTGATTTTAGAGCAGGTCCTTGAGTCTTATAAAAGCCATCAAATATATTAAAGGTAAAGGGTGGCCTATTCTTTTGCCCCAATCCTACTTCTTGATGGGGGTGACTACTAACAGATCTCAGCAAGAGTCCAGAGGCACAGAGGTGGGGATGGTGAAGAGTGTGCCAAATGCCCAAGCTAGGGTGGCGTTCAGACCCAGGGCAAATCAGACGCTCTCCTCTCTTTCACCTTCCTTCTCTCCTCTCCATGAATGTAAGTATGGCCCAGTGTAATGATGATAATGAAGAAGAGAGAAGGAGGAGGAAGAGGAGAAGAAGAGGAGAAGAAGAGGAAGAGGAGCAGGAGGAGGAGGAGGAGAAGGAAAAGGAGAAGGAGGAGGAAGAGGAGAAGGAGGAAGAGGAGGAGGAGGAGGAGGAGGAAAAATAAATAAATGCATGAAAGCAACAAACAAAACATTTGGAAGAGGAAGGACTCCTGGAATATGAGAGTTAAAAGGCACCTCAGAGAACATCTGAGCCAGCCTCCCCGTGCTGTTGACTTAGTTCTACTGATCTACATCTGCTAAAGTCACAGTAACTTGCTTTCTGTACCTCTGATGGAAGAAGAAAGGAGAAAAAACCACAAAGCCCAGGGTTTGGAATCATACCTGGTTTGATGCCCTGCTCGCTCGCCAGCTCCATGTCCTTGCGTTTCCACCACGGAAACGACCTGCCCCACAGTGACTGGCTGTAGAATGAACACAGCAATCCTTATCTACCTCAAAAGTTTGTTCTAAGGAATATACAAATTAATGGATGCAAACGTGCTCTGTAAACTTTAAAAGGCTACATACGTGTTGTTATAATTACATGAGGGGAGCATTAGGTTTCCCAAGCCCATTTCACCCTGTTTTGGCCTCAGAGTGCACCTGCCTCTGGAAGATCTGTGTTACTTTAACAGAAAGTTAATTAGGTCCTTCGCCCTCCCTCTGGATATCTGCCCAAGTTAGAAGTGCAGCTCAGCACACAAGCTCCATCATCCATATTAAAAGTGGGATTTTCTGACTTGGCCTGGGCAGCCAGTTGACCAATAGGTTCCAATGTGTGTTTTCAATAAAGCTGCTTACCCAGGAAGCCTTATTAAGTGAGTAAGTCAAGCTGACATGATTTCCGTGCTGATTAACATGAAACCTAGGCTGTTTTCGCAATGCGGTGACATTAATTATTTATAGGAGGTAAATGAGGTTACAAGGAAAACAAGCTCCAATTACCAGAAACAAATCAAATCATATATTTATATTTTAAAAAGCTACATCCTAATCCTCACATTCATTGATTTGAAGCTCAAGCTTCAAGGATCAAAAAAGACATTTATCATGTTCTCCTCTTTCTCATAATCAAAGGTGATGGAGGGTTTAATGTTTCAAAGAGTACCTGGTAAAATGGGTTGCCCCAGTGTGGCTTATCGGATACTTTTGTTTGGTAAACTATATACCTACAAATTGCTCAGCAAATTTCAAAACAACTCAAATCTACTAACCCCCCCGTCTCTTCTGTTTTCCAAATAGCACATCTTGCATAGAAAATTCGGATTAAACATTATCTGTTGGGCAAGTGAATTAGTCAGGCTATTTCTGTGTTTACCTGAAATCGCCCTCTCTTATGTTTGCAGTTACTATTCTCTGTTTATTTTGGTATTTGCTTCTGGTTTTCCACTTTTAATAAAGTAGTCTTTTAAGAGTTGCACTAAAATCATCTTGGATGGTACTTGTACTTCTAGCTGTTGCCATGGTGGTGTCCGGTGGTGTGAGATGCAAAGAAAGAGTTCTCACTTTAACATATGGGCACAGTTGAGAGATGATCAGTGATAACCCTCCTTTGCTTTCATGATCCATTTAAGACGTCACTAACACCTCTGACACCATCAATACTAGATAGAACATGAGGTGTTTACTAAGAAACAAAATGGTCCCCTGGTGGTGGTGAGGTAAATGTTTGGTGGTCATGTGGCACAATGGCTAGTTGTGACATAGCCATTTCCTAGGAGACGCTTGCACGCACCAGTTGGCAGTGCCGGCGGGAAGCATGGGATATTACAAGTTATGTCCGTGAAATGCCTCTCAATACAGCTCGAGCAGTCCTTTGTAGAACACATACAAAGTACCCTGAAAGGTCTTGCTATAGTTTCCATTTCTTTTATGGTGTAGACATACAGTAGTTTACTTATTTAACTTTAATATGCATTTTATTTTGCAACAATTTTATATGCATAATATATAATTATAACTATTTTAGCACCATCTTCCACTTTCAGAAATTTCTCTATTTGGATGACTCATATGCCAATCTTATCAATTTCCCTTCATGTTATGAATTTCAGAAAGAAAGAAAAATGTACACTTGGATTTATATATTAGCTATTTTTGTGTAAAGTATCCATGAGATAAAGAGCCTAAGAATTAAGAGTGAGTTACTGGCACTTCAATGAATAATCAAGTTAATTTTCTTTTTTTCTATAGTGGATTTTTTTTAATAATATGCCACGACTAGATGAGTGTCCTGGGCATTTCTTTGAGCCTTGGATTAATCATTCAAAATGGAAGACATGGACAATAATTATGAATTGAATCCTAATGCAAAATCAGTGTTCTATATCCAAGATATAAAAAACATTATCTGGGCATGGTGAAACATGCCTGTAATCCCAGTACCTAGGAGGCTGGGGTAGGAAGATAGCAGATTCCAGACCAATCTCAGCAATGTAGGGAGACTCAATAACCTAGAGAGACCCTGTTTCAAAGCAAACAAACAAAAACAAACAGGGCTGGGGTTGTAGCACAGAGGTAGAACTACTACTGGGTTCAATCCCCAGTAACCCCCCCCCCCCGCACACAAATTTACTTTAAATCAAATCAGGTATTCACAGGAATTAACTCATGCTCTTCGTCTTTTCCAGAATCTGGAAATGGCAAAAACTTATGTGAAATCCAAGGAGCTGGTGGAGCTGGTCAACGCGCCATCCTGGATGGACAAAGGTCTGTGCTCTCAAAGTGAGATGAAGGAGGAGGAGAGAAGACCAGGTGCTTATGGGATGCTTGGCAGCTTAACTGAAGAGCACGACAGTATTGAAGAGGAAGAAGAGGAGGAAGAAGATGGGGAGAAACCTAAGAGAAGAGGTCCCAAGAAAAAGAAGATGACCAAAGCTCGCCTTGAGAGATTCCGGGCTCGAAGAGTCAAGGCCAATGCTAGAGAGCGGACTAGGATGCATGGTTTGAATGACGCTCTGGATAACCTCAGGAGGGTCATGCCATGTTACTCCAAAACCCAAAAGCTCTCTAAGATAGAGACTCTTAGACTGGCCAGGAACTATATTTGGGCTTTGTCTGAAGTCCTGGAGACTGGCCAGACACCGGAAGGGAAAGGCTTTGTGGAGATGCTCTGTAAAGGGCTTTCTCAGCCCACGAGCAACCTGGTGGCTGGATGCCTCCAGCTGGGCCCTCAGTCTGTCCTCCTGGAGAAGCACGAGGAGAAATCTTCTGTTTGTGACTCTGCCATCTCTGTCCACAACTTCAACTATCAATCTCCAGGGCTCCCCAGCCCTCCTTATGGCCACATGGAAACACATCTCCTTCATCTCAAGCCTCAAGTATTCAAGAGTTTGGGAGAATCGTCCTTTGGGAGCCATCCACCTGACTGCAGTACTCCTCCTTATGAGGGTCCACTCACTCCACCCCTGAGCATCAGCGGGAACTTCTCCTTGAAGCAAGATGGCTCTCCTGACCTGGAAAAATCCTACAGCTTCATGCCCCATTACCCCTCTGCCAGTCTCAGCTCAGGCCATGTGCATTCAACTCCCTTCCAGGCTGGTACCCCTCGCTATGATGTTCCCATAGACATGTCCTATGATTCCTACCCCCACCATGGTATCGGGACCCAACTCAATACAATCTTCACTGATTAGGGCTTATGGTAAGATCAGCATATCAGAGAATGATGTGGAGACCCATGTGATTGAGCTAAAGATTCAAAAACTTTAAAGGAACCCAATGGATATATACCGAACACAATAGTTCTAGTCTACTTAGGGCCTCCTATACCTGCCCTCTTCTTTACTCATCGTCTTCTCACATTGTGTTGGTTTCTTTATTTAGGGTCTTCAGGTGAAATTATTTGATGACTTGCAACCATGTGGTAATAAAATGGAGGACCTAGGCCCTATTACAGTGGTGCCAAGAACTCATTGAATAATCTATGCTAATTAATCTTCCATTTCTGTTTTTTGTTTATTTACTTCATATTTACTAATATGAAGCAATTGCTCTAAGTCTAGATGATTTCTAAAGACCTTCACAGTTCTGGAATTATATAACTTCAGTGATCACTCATAAATTTCTTACAACTGAAAAAATAAAGCAATAACAGGAAATGGACAGTACGCCTGGCATGATCAATCAGAGTTGCCAAAGGGAGCACGAGGTGCGTGTCTGTTGACTCACAGAATGCAAAGTTTGTTTGAACTTGATGACAAAACTTCTTTGTATCTATCTAAAAAGCAGCTTCCAGAGGCTAAAAGTTGGTGGTCATGGTGAATAACAAAGTTTGTTCTTTAAGAGTTTAGCTTTGCTTCTCATTGGACTGAAAGTTGAACCTAGTTTCCCTAGTGATTTGAGAACCATAATAGAGGACTCATGCCAACTTGATTCTTGGGGTAAAATGTCAAAAGTACTTTTCTCAGTAGTAGAGGTAGGGCAAGAGAGGCATTGAAATCTCAGACTTCTATGACCAATGGAACAAAGAGAAGTCATCTCGATCATCCCACGGCCTCCATAACCAGAGGGCTCTGGAAATCCTGCTCAAGTTCAGGTGCTGCTGTTGGAATCAGCACACAACCCAGGTTCACATCATAGAGCAATAAAAATGGCGACTGGCTACACTAACTACATAGTTCAGGGACTCCCTCTCGCTCACCCTTGGCCATAGGAAACCCACTAGACTTTTCCTAGCAAAATTTCATTTGGTTAAAATAAGTAAAACCACTGACCTCTGTCCCCACCAACATTACATTTTCCAGAAGTGCAAGCACTAATCAATTTATTGTCCGAACTTGAACTTTTGCAATATACATGCAATTCCTTAGCTCCCTCGCCACTGATTGTTACCTTTTCCTCGCTTTTAAGATGGAATATGCTATTATATATTGGAGATGAAATTCCAAGAGACAAGACTTAGGGATTCAGAAACAAAATCCAAGGTCCAGTCTGTATCTTCATCATGGGTTTAGCCCAATCTGCGGGATGTATATTTTTCTTTATGTAACTTCTCTTTTCTTTATCTTAACACTAACTTTATCAAGTTTAACTTTTGCCAGAGAACTGAGGTCTAAGAAACTTTACTATCCTGTTCAGTCTGCCAGGACAATTATTTAGGATCAAACCAAGAGGATAAATGGCTTATTCGATCGGGGATAAGGTCCTACTCCTGCCAGACAGGAGAGATTCAGTAATGTAGGCTACAACCCGAGGGCTGAGAAGATAGATTAATATGTCATTTTCTATAGTTCAACTGCCCATTAACATCTGCAAACTATATGTGTATCTTATCTTCTTCGATCTTATTTCTTTAATAACATAAGTTATTTTGTTTCCATTTTTTTTCCTACAGCACTTAACTCTGCTTTATTTTGCACCCTTGGTTTGTAAATCTGTTTGAAAGTAGCTTTGTAGAGCAATTTTAAACTTCACCAGCCCCCAGAGTGCTTACCCTCATTGTGATCAGTCCTAGTGGGAATAGGCAAGTAAAATTATTTATAAAACTATCCTATGTGCTTTCTGAGTATATGCTGTTACCTTCATGAGGAGCTGTGGAAGGATCGACCCTTAAAGCTAGTATTTTCTTGCATTTAAGTTTATGGATAATGAATGTTATCTGAGTTATTTATTAGACATTATTTATTTAATTTATTTCTCCCTTCCTTTTATGCAAATTCTTTGGGCCCCATAGATGTGTTTACAAACCCTCCCTAAAGCTTCGTTTGGAAAGTAGCTCATACTTTTGCTAGGGGGTATTGAGTTTTGGAGTGAGGGAAAAGGAGGAAGTTCGGAATTGCTGGTCATGATTTTATATAAAAAAAGCAGCAATAATTTGAATGGCTATGCAAGTTAACATTTTTAGATTTTTTTCCTTCAGTCTAAGATGAACAGAGTTATGTTTTGGGAACCTATTGTGTATACCTTGAAGAGGCACGAACCAGGCTTCCCTGGGATTGTGCAGAGAGATTAAAATTTAGTAGGGCAGTATGCTTGGAAAGAGTGTACTCTCCAACCCAGAGTGGTCTCATTATTTTGGGGATGTTTTCAGATAAAGCAAAACAATTGTTTAAATCTTTTGTTTAAAAAACATGACTGTTTTTCCTCCCTTTTTTTCTAGCAGAAATAAAGCTGAGTCTTATTAGACATTGCGTTGTGTTGTTAGTCTTCAAAGCCTTTCTCTGCTCTCCGTTCATTTTCTTGGGTTCTGTGGTCAGCCGCTAGGGGAGCACAGGCTGACCTGTCTGGAGGATTCACACATCCCAAACTTCAGTTGATCTTGCCAGAAGATTTGAAAGGTCTAAGCTAAGTAGCTCAAAGTCTGGAAGCTCTAGTCACTGACACTCATACAAGAAACCGTGGAATCTTCAGTTGAGAAAAGAACAATCTTCCAGTTTATGGATATCTTTAGGGATATGGGTAGTCTAAGCTGTCAAACCACAGAGAGGTGCATCATGGGAAGATGGATTATTATCTACAAGTGAACCAACAACTCTCAAAAAAAATGAAGTCTTTTTTGGCAACTGCCTTCTAACGTCTCTTTTCTTGATTTTTTCCTTTCATTTCTCTAGTAACACCTTTTCAAGGTACCTTCTTACACTCATAAAATTCCGATTATAAAGAAATAATAATAAATATGATAAATCAATATAGATATACAAAGTTGGTTAATCAAGGGAGGGACTTGGTTTAAAATATTTAAGAAACAAAAAATATAGAATGAAAGCCATCTTTTCACC